>JACEFZ010026679.1:0-212500 GCA_014155875.1 Cepaea nemoralis
ACTTCCATAATTTCCGTCCAAGATCACACATTCCAAACAAAAGACATCACACCTTTCTAATCACCTACTTTAACAATTTAGCACCAGCAAAACAGAGGCAACGACTATAACCAATGAAGAACAAACAACAACAATTCAGCTAAACGAAAATTTCTCGAAACAAGTAAAGAGTCTCAAGTGCCTAGGAAGTATAATATCATCAAATGGCAAACCAGAAGATGATATTGACAACAGGTGTAATAAGGCTATTCAACTCTCTGGACAATTGGACAACTATGTATCAACAACTACCAAGCCTAAGTGTGTCGATCACTTCCACCCACATTGACACTTGACGGCGTTTCAAAACCTCACTCCTGCTTCACTCAGCGCGACGAACACCTGTTTGTCTACACTTGTACTCACGCACGGACTAAACGCCTCGTACATGCATGCTGTACTTATCACTTGCCATCATCCCATCCATTCTCGACGCACATATGTTTGTCTTATTTCTACTTTTCTCAATCATTCACTCGTTTTCAAAGGTCAGAATCTATATATTATCTCTCGCAAACTATATCTCTTTTACACACTAACCAGCACTATCAACGATCTCTCAAAACAAACCTCATTCCGCTGAGCCACTAACCTCGTAACTATCATTCTATACTTCTCCACACAACAACTTTCTCAGATTTAATCACCTCTTCTTTCTCTACAAGCATCATATAATTACGTCATCCCCCTCACCAAGAACTCGTATTCTTCAAGCATCAACTTCTACAGTCTTTTACTCTTAATATTCTCGCGTTCAACTGGCTATTTTACACATGATACTCCATTTCTCCTCAATCTATATCTCCTCATCAGACACTCTCGGTTCAGCTGTCAACAATACTATACTTACTTCTCAAACCACCAAGCGAAACTATCTCAGACATCACGTCATAACTCTGAGTCGAACCATTTCTAGTACGAACATTCATACTTAGTTTATCTCTCTCTCTACTAATTCTGTGCTGAATCTACTCTACTTTAATCACACCAGTTATACATCACTCAACGTGATTAACTCTCTGTATCTATCCATTCCGGACAAATGACATTTCAATTTCTACCTTGTTTACTCTCCCTACACCGCAACCAAACACAAGATATTCTGTATTACGTATCCACGTAGAATATCAGTTTTCGTGACTCTCTATCCTCAACAACACTATTGCCTACCCTGTACCATGTGATGCTGCACCAAAAAAATTCATGTGCCTATTTTAGACAACCCATATATCTATATGCTCAAACCGCAATTCCTCTCATAAGCTAAAACAATTCCATATGTCCTTCCTCACCCAAGGAATTTTAACAGCCATAGAACGCATCTAAGCCAAATATTTCATTGTCTCTCAGTACATTAGTACGTCTTTCTTCAATTATGTCATCTTCACTATCTGTTGTTAATCTGTTGTTAAAGTACTCAGGTCTTAAGGTCATATATTCTTCTATTTTTCTTAAGTCACTTTCTGTCGTTGAGTAAATTTCCGCTATCTGTCTATTATTATTATTCTTCTTAAATGAGTTCTTTCTATTTCCTTTATTTGCGTCGGTCTGCTCACTGTTTCCTGTATAACTTACATAACGTTTATATTTCCCCATCTCGTCTTCAGATGACACACTGATAATAGTTCCCTCATCAGACTCATAGTAGTTTACTGCAGACACGTCGATCCTATTCCCATGGTCGGCTTTAGAACGTCTGACTTTCTTCTTACTTTTATTCCTCATGCTCCGGTTCTGTACAACTCCTATATCATTACCTGAAGTATTCTCTCCATAACCTGAACTCTCACACCTAACATTCCTACACCATTTAGGGATTAAGTTAATGTCTATACCCGAGAAACTTGACATACCATTCGTCGTACCTTTATTGACCATCAGACTGTTACTATTTCTTTCCTCAATACTTTTCCTCTTTGGTCTTTTTTCATCTTTGGTTCTCGTCTGTTTATCTTTCTTAATTTCAACCGTGTCTCTCTTAGTCGAGTGAGTTGGTTTTAACTGAGTCTCTATTAACTCGGTTTGGCTTCCCTTTGTTATCTTTACTGTATCAACCTGTGTTTGTGTGTTCCGTTCTACCACTTCATTCACCTGTGTCTGAGTCTCTTGGTCTATTTTCTTCTTTTCTTGTCTAAGAGTCAGATTCGCAACCAGCTTAGTTGTTGAATTCTTACTTACGTTTTCTACTCTGTTCTTTGACCCTGACCTCAAATACTGTTTCCGTCTTTGTTCAAACCAGTCGTCACGTTTTTTCCTAGCATTCTTGCTATAGGATGGCCACTTCCATAACTTATTGGAAAAATCTCTCTCAGGACCATTCTTGTATCTATAACAGCTATTCCAGTCCGACCTTTCACCATTACGTCTGTTCTTACCGTCTTTTACCCTATATACATCAGGCCTTGGTTCGTCATAACCATATTGTCTTCTGTCTTTATTAAGCAGTGGCTGTCTCCTGTTATTCTTTCCTACTCTATTACAGTCTACCTTAAATCTATAAGGCTCTTGTCTAGTCGTTCTGTTCTGCAACGTTTCTACAAAATTTTCTACTTCAATAACTGCTACTTTAAACTCTCCCAACCATGTACTGATACGTTTCAATTCCATATGTAGGTAATTCATACTTATTTCTCTGTAATTTCTATCAAGCTTGAAACAATATTCCTACTTCTTCCTCTGCATATTCCTTGGTACCTGAAAAAAAAAAACTCGTCTTGAGCCCAGCTGCAATAATTCTCAATTATGCCTGTTTCTCTACTGTGCTGTGATGGGTCTGCCTGTTGCCATATCCTGTTGTTTCTTTTGCTATGCTGAAATATTTTACTATACACCTATACAAGCAAATTCACATTTATAACAACTTAATTTAAAGATATGATCGTATTTAACTTACGCAATTCCTAATAATAATTGTTCAATCAGTCAATAGTATCCAAAATGACATTTAAAGTTTAACTAATTACCATTATTTCTGCTCTTGATCCAAGAAATATGGATTCACCTATGTCCGCTGAAAATTTTCTTGCCAGGTAGAACCCAAACGTTAGGAGTTTGTATTTGTTGAAATCATCCAAACGATCATGTAATTTCGGTGAGCTTCTTCTTCCAACGTCTCAAGTTTCAGTACCTTCAGCCCCTGGGTGGGCCCCTACCAGACTTCAGCCTTCTTTTCACCCGATAACGGGGCACATCTAAGCGACGTCTTGAAAACTGGTCTAGCTCAATAAAGCGATTTGACTTTGGGTCCCCTCTTCAGCAGGTCGGCAACCCAATATGCCCAACTACCTCCGAGGGTTCCCTAACGATATGTTCGCTTTTGTTGAAAAACATTCTGATTAGAGCAACCACGAGTGAAAATTTCTTCTTACTTTCCAACCAAAGGAGCAATTGGCTTGATTCTTCAGGCACCCAAGGTCACGGTTCAATGAACATAACGGCTTTGAGTTCACTCTAGGTAGTCTTGATACAAAGAAGGTAACCGCTCTCTCAGAACAACATTTCTATTCTGGTTACATTCGTTTTGAAATTTCTTTGCTCCTGGACCTGGACAAATCTCAGCATGTGACTGGTTGACCTTCAAACACAAGGCAAGGTTACCAACGGCTGTAATACCGGCAGGTCAAAGTTTATAATATTTTTTTTTTACAAGAATCCCGTTCCTTCAAATAGTTATGATGAAAACATCTCAGCAACACTCCGTATGCAATCATGTTGTACAGATGGCTCTATTCACAAATCTTGATAATTTTGATAGTGTCCAAAAAATGTTGAAATTTTGACTTTCTTACTCAATCAAAAATGATCCGATTTTGAACTTTTTGTTTAAATGAGTCTAAACTTTTCAAGAGAAACTCACATACTATAAACTGACATCAAGAGTGACTTTCTTACTTCACATTGTGGCCGCGAGCTCCAAGTAAAAAATATCGAATCCTGTGTGCGGCTCCATTTAATCCTCCTGTAACAATGCTTGTACAGAGGACTAACAAGTTATGCTGGATTATTTTAAACCATGCTTTATTTGATTATGATGGTCGATACAAAATCACAGTATAATTCTATCATGATGTTGACTTCTCTTCTATCGTCCTTGGTGTTTTCTGACTACCCCAACAACAAGCCACGTCACGACTTGAGCATCCTTCTAGCTGTTCTATATTGATGCTCAAGCGTGCTGTAGCCTTGCACGCCTACACTAATACATTCTGCTACAATAACCACCATTATTAACTAATTTCACTAACCCATGCCCACTACTATCCCCACCGCACCTATTCCTTCTATTCGTACTAATGTACACCACCAATGCGCTAACAGTTCAAAATATTTTAATACACCACTCACCCACGTTTTTACAACCCTTTACTTAATGACTTTTCCGTATGCACCCCCTCCACGTCTGTTATGAACCGACCACCGTCACACCCGCCGGAGATTTTCCCACACTTGCCGACGTATAACTCCCCGGTACTACCTTCCAGAATTTTCCACTATGCCGCTACTTATTTAATATGCATTGTATTGTTTATACATGATTTAATAAAAAATTATTATATACCTGATAGTGTTTAAACCCGAACCGCCTAGCCTCACCCCACGCGCCCACCCCCTCGCCACCACCCCGCACCCCGTCGTTATTTATTTTTATTTATTTTATTTTATTTTATAATAATTAATTAAAATTTTTATACACCTACTCAATAGTTATCTGCCCTTAGAAACATAAAATCTTAGAATTATCGCCCTTAGATATGACCTAGATACCACCCCTACATACCCACCCAACTACATGACCGAGGAGGAGTGAAAATCACCCGAGGTCAAGGTCATTTGAGGAGGCTCCTCCAAATACTAACCGTTTTGCGCCTTTCTAACTACTCACCTATCCCGGTGGATACTCGGTCCCCACAGTTGTCCACCTATCCCGGTGGATACTCAGTCCTCAGAGTTGTCCACATATCCTGGTGGATACTCGGTCCCCAGAGTTGTCCACATATCCCGGTGGATACTCAGTCCCCAGAGTTGTTCACATATCCCGGTGGATACTCGGTCCCCAGAGTTGTCCACATATCCTGGTGGATACTCGGTCCCCACAGTTGTTCACATATCCCGGTGGATACTCGGTCCCCAGAGTTGTCCACATATCCCGGTGGATACTCGGTCCCCAGAGTTGTTCACATATCCCGTGGATACTCGGTCCCCACAGTTGTTCACATATCCCGGTGGATACTCGGTCCCCAGAGTTGTCCACATATCCCGGTGGATACTCGGTCCCCAGAGTTGTTCACATATCCCGGTGGATACTCGGTCCCCAGAGTTGTCCACATATCCCGGTGGATACTCGGTCCCCAGAGTTGTTCACATATCCTGGTGGATACTCAGTCCCCAGAGTTGTCCACATATCCCGGTGGATACTCGGTCCCCACAGTTGTCCACATATCCCGGTGGATACTCAGTCCCCAGAGTTGTCCACCTATCCCGGTGGATACTCAGTCCCCAGAGTTGTCCACATATCCCGGTGGATACTCGGTCCCCAGAGTTGTCCACATATCCTGGTGGATACTCAGTCCCCAGAGTTGTCCACATATCCTGGTGGATACTCGGTCCCCAGAGTTGTCTACATATCTCGGTCCCCACAGTTGTTCACATATATACTCGGTTCCCAGAGTTGTCCACATATCCCGTGGATATTCCGTTCCCAGTTGTCCATATATCTCGGTGGATACTCCGTTCCCAGTTGTAGGCCTACACATATCCTGGTGGATACTCCATTCCTATTTGTCTACATACCGCGGTGGATACTCGGTCCCCACAGTTCTCCACTTATCCAAGTGAATACTCGATCCCGACAGTTGTCCACATATCCCGGTGGATACTCGGTCCCCACAGTTGTCCACATATCATGTGGATACTCCGTTCCCAGTTGTCCTCATATCCCAGTTGTCTACATATCCTGGTGGATACTTGGTCCCCAGAGTTGTCCACATATGCCGGTGGATAGTCCGTTTCCACCGTTGTCCACTTATCCCGGTGGATAGTCAGTTCCCAAAGCTGCGTTCGCCACACCTGGTGTCTTTCCATCCTCTACCACAGGGCGATGCAGGTGGGATTTTCCCTTCCCCGAGTTATGAGGCTATGATGGCATTTTTCAAACTCTCCCGTACTTATACAGACAGATAGATAGATAGACAGACAGATGTATATATAGATAGATAGACAGATCGATAGATAGATAGATAGATAGATAGATAGATAGATAGATAGATAGATAGATAGATAGATAGATAGATAGATAGACAGCAACCACCCCAACATCACGCTCTGTCAATCTCTCCATACTGTACATTGTGCCTGCAACAAAGCGGATCATATTTGGCGCCGTTTGCTCTCAGCGCCTGCACACACACAGGCTTCAATGGACACCACGTCGAAAGAATATAGTCCCCCCAAAATGAATGTTATGTACCACTGTACATCTGTCTAGCGCTTAGCTCTGGTAAGATGAATGAATGAACACACCATAAATGGTGTACAAGAATGCCGACAGTTTGACAAGAGACTAGTGTAGACGGGGTGTTACTCATCTCACTAAACATATTCATCTGCCAACCGCATTGCGCCGTTGTAGGTCATGGCCAAGCATATAGAAATAATGATAGTCCACAAACCTGGAGACTGGTCATTCTTATTTAAATAATTTAACATCATCAGAGCTCCTCAACTTTAAAGACAGTTGCTTCCTTTTATATCGATATCATTTATATCTGTCATTTAATATGGTTTATTGGTGTGTTTGTGGTTAGGAAAAAAAGTGGTTTGTATACAGACCGCGAGGAAGTGCTAAAGCGGGTGGAAATGTGGGGAAGTGTTATCGTGTGTGATGTAAGAAGAAACAAAAGGGAACATGTGTTTGGTTGTTGCTGATGCCTGAAGGACAGGCACACACACGTACACTGGGACGGACCAGGCCGGCGGGGTACGGAGGGACCAGGCAGGCGGGGTGGCAGGTCCCAGGCAGGCGGGGTACGGGGCGCGTGCAGACCTGGGACGGGAGAGAGGCCACTTCCGGCACGGCGGTGTCGTCTGGTAGATCACACTGGTCGAGGAGCCGCTGCTTGCTGGCCCAGAGATGGACGTTTAGTTGTGGCTACACTTGTCAACAAGCACATTTATTCCGGCCTTCGACACCTACAGGCACACATTGTGGACTCCAGTGTTCACGGTAAGCCTGAGAAGACATGTTTCTAGTAGTTGGCTAGCCATGGTGGTTGTGTTTACTCCCTGCTAAAGCCACCATTGTATCTATATCAACACATCGTACATCTCGCATGCTAATTTATATTGTCTCCATCGCCGGTTGGGTTGTAGCCAGCACGTGTTTGTTTGTGGCACAAGGTACACTTATTTAGATATATTACTGGTCAGTTGATAGAGCTGGGTTGTTGGTCAGTAGGGATGAGCGGTTCAAGTCTGTACAGGCCTAGAAGTTTGGCGAGGCCAGGCGGTATGCAGGGGGCATGGCGTGGCACGATGATGTGAGAATTCCATTCTTGTTGACATGGCTATGGAAATATGGCGGACTCAGTCGCAGCTTTAGAGGAGGACAGTGAATGTGAACATGGCTAGTTAGTTGTGGAGTATTCTACCCCAGCACTGGTGTAGGTGTGTGCGGTGGCAGCCCGGGGAACTGTTGCGTCAGGTTGTCCACGCATCCCCCAGCTAGCCGCCGCCATGTTTACACCGTGCACCAACATGGCAGCTTCCGTATTTGTCTGAACTTCGCTACATTCAGGCCATCCTTCCGCCAACTCTGCTCTCACACCTGGATATCTGCGTGTCAAGTGCCTTGTCGTGGCACTGTACAGCTACAGTTTGTTGTACTTAACCACCTGCAGTTTACATTGATGAAATATTTCCCAAACTGTAAGTTGATTGATGGATACAAAACTTGGTCTCCTGTGGATGTAGATTTGTGATGGTGTGTGTGAGTCATGCTTCTACTGCAAGACTTTTACTTTCACTTCCAGATGTCATCCATGACATGACATTGTAAAACAGCCTACTGCATGGCTCATTGGAGATAACTTAATGGGTTGCCAAAAGGTTGGCTGTGCAACCATAAACTAGTGTTATCATTCGTGGAAACATCTGGAGGTCCCAGTAGTGACAGTAACTAGGGGTGCACATCCTATAAGGGAAGCAAAGAATAGCAACACTGTAGCCTACCACGCATGTCGTAAGAGGCGACTAAGGAGGCTTGATGGTTCCGTCGCCCTGCTACTGAGTGAGTGCGTGGCGCGACACTGTGAGTTTAGTGTGAAATGCTTCTGAATCTGCCCGAGGTGTTTTGGAACGTGACTGCATGTTCGGAGTGATGGCAGCTGGCTATGTCCCAGAGTTGACCGGTTTTTGCCTTATGCAGAAATGCGTGGCTGCTGGGCTTCTGGTTGACTGCCACTGCCATCAACGATGAACTGTATTTTCGTGTACTGTGTGGGTGAACATCTAGGAAACATCCAGATTGGAAAATGACTGCCGATTCCATCAGAGATGAACTGGAAATTTCGTGGGGGACTATTGTGTTGACATTCTGGCGGCGGCATTATGCACAGTGTATCTGTGCGGGCTGTTGCTTGTCGAGACTCATGTCTTTTCCACTTTTCACATTGGGCAGTGGGAGGCGTTTTATGTGATATTCACTGGCACAGGAATGGAGCATAATGGGGACAACCCTTGCTGTGAAGTTGGAACCGCGACTAACTAACTAACTACCTACCTACCTACCTACCTACCTACCTACCTACCTACCTAACTAACATCCTAATGATGCTTAGATTCCAGGTGTAGCTGTAGATGTGTTGCTGAACTTCAGAATGCATTCATCTCAAACATTCAGGATGCAACTGCGAAACATCTCTCCCTCCCTCCCAGAACATGTTCTCCTTCTGTATACTATAGCCCAGCTAGAGGCAGAAAATTGACGGGGAAAAGAGTAAGGGGTGGACATATAAATACCTACATGGCGTATAGAACAACTACAGCTGAACCAAGCCTCTTGTGATCGTGTGAGATGGCTTACCTTGACCACATGGCGTATAGAACAACTACAGCTGAACCAAGCCTCTTGTGATCGTGTGAGATGGCTTACCTTGACCACATGGCATATAGAACAACTACAGCTGAACCAAGCCTCTTGTGATCGTGTGAGATGGCTTACCTTGACCACTCATGCTTATCATGTGCCATTTGTTGATGATGAGTGCTGAGGCGTATAAATACACAGCACATTCTCTAATAATGATGAGTGCTGAGTCGTATAAATACACAGCACATTCTCTAATAATGATGAGTGCTGAGGCATATAAATACACAGCACATTCTCTAATAATGATGAGTGCTGAGGCATATAAATACACAGCACATTCTCTAATAATGAGTGCTGAGGCGTATAAATACACAGCACATTCTCTAATAATGATGAGTGCTGAGGCATATAAATACACAGCACATTCTCTAATAATGATGAGTGCTGAGGCATATAAATACACAGCACATTCTCTAATAATGATGAGTGCTGAGGCGTATAAATACACAGCACATTCTCTAATAATGAGGAGTGCTGAGGCATATAAATACACAGCACATTCTCTAATAATGAGTGCTGAGGCGTATAAATACACAGCACATTCTCTAATGATGATGAGTGCTGAGGCGTATAAATACACAGCACATTCTCTAATAATGATGAGTGCTGAGGCGTATAAATACACAGCACATTCTCTAATAATGATGAGAGTGAGACATTTTGTTACTTTTATGTTTGACAAAACAATATAAATGGTGTGTATGTAATGGACTCTCCATAAATCAGTGATTTTTTTTTGTTTTCTTTCTACCAGGATTTTTGTGGCCACCCATTACTTGGAGTATAAACACTGGCAATTTTTACTGCAGATTGTGACAATTAAGTATAAACACTGGCAATATTTACTGCAGATTGTGAGAACTCAGGTTCTAGTTTTTTGTTTTTGGACCGTTTAGTGCTGGGATATTTCCAAATGTTGCAATATTGTGGATACTTTAAAAAATTGCGGCCTGACTTCTGGTATAGGCTTCCAGAGTAGCTGGGGTGGGGCGGGTGTTCCTTGAGGACGTAGTCGTCCCTCCACCGTGTGGTAGAGTAGCTGGTGTGGGGCAGGTCTTCCACTGTGTGGTACAGACTTGAAGCCGCCTGGACACTTGCTGCACCTTCTGCTGCTGTTGTTAATTGTCATCATCATCATGTGCCATGGTGACAAGCATGGACAGTCATGGTTTGCCATTGTACAGTCACCAGGGGTCTTCGTGTTGACATGTCTGCCTCATGCTCAGAAGGTTGTGGGTTAGATTCCAGCCTGCATTGTTTGGTTCATGGGTACAATTCTCTTGAGGTTGTTGCTGGAACCATGAAGTTTATGCTGTGTGTGGAACTTTCAGCAAGCCGGCCTTTCAATTCTCTAGGGGTTGTTGCTGGAACCATGGAGTTAATGAATGCTTTGTGCGGCACTTTCAGTAGACAGGCCTCTCAGTTCTCTCGGGGTTTTTACTGGAACCATGGAGTTTATGCTGTGTGTGGCACTTTCAGCAGGCAGGCCTCTCAATTCTTTTGGGGTGTTGCTGGAGCCATGGAGTTTATGCTGCGTGTGGCACTTTAAGCAGGCCGACCTCTCAATTCTCTCGGGATTGTTGCTGGAACCATGGAGTTTATGCTGTGTGTGGCACTTTCAGCAGGCTGGCCTAAATTCTTTCAGGGTTGTTGCTGGAGCCATGTTTATGCTGTGTGTGGCACTTTCAGCAGGCTGACCTCTCAATTCTCTCGGGGTTGTTGCTGGAACCATGGAGTTTATGCTGTGTGTGGCACTTTCAGCAGGCCGACCTCTCAATTCTCTCGGGGTTGTTGCTGGAACCATGGAGTTTATGCTGTGTATGGCACTTTCAGCAGGCAGGCCTGTCATTCCTCTGGCCTTGTAAGCCTGGTTTAAAACATAGTCCTGGCTGAGGTCTGTGCTCTTGTCCTGGCTGAGGTCTGTGCTCTTCTTCTTCTTCTTCTTCTTCTTCTTCTTCTTCTTCTTCTTCTTCTTCTTCTTCTTCTTCAACAACAAAGACCATAATAATGGTAAATTATCTCAAACGACAACTAGCCAAAAAACATTCCAGTATATATGGCACGTTACGCCTTTCTTGGGTATTTATAATGCCCTTGTTAAACATTGCCTCAATGATTCATGTGTTATTGATTATTTTTCATGCGTTTTAATGCTTATTGTTCTTTTGTTGTCAAAGATTTGCTCCATAAGAGATGTTGAATGAAAGAATGTACGAGAGGAAATAGAAAAGAAGGGCAGAATGTCAGACGGGCCTGCGTGCCCAATTCTAAACCCTTTGAAAATAAAGATTTTCGTTCGTTCGTTCTTTTTCTTCTTTCGTTTGCTTGAAATATGTCTATATGTTGTTGCTTGTATGAATTTGTCTATTTTAGTTCACACAGTGGTCCACACTGTCGTCTCTCTAGGTCAGAAGGTCCGCCTAGATACGTTATACTTTGGGCAGTCTTGGAGTATGTGCTCTGCTGTCTGCGACGCCAATCCACATGTGCGCATGGCCGATTCAACAGTCTTGAATTTTGTATACATGTGATTGTGTAATCTATTGTATCATGTTCTGAGGCGCAGAATATAATCTGTTCTGATCTGTCCATAACGTGGTAGTCGTCTTGAGTAGGTTTTGGTGGCTTTCTGACTGATTTGATCATTTTTTTATTTTGGTGGTATGTAAGGGCACATCAGGCTGTTCTTCTTTGGCTCCTTCCTTAGCCAATTGATCAGCTCTGTCGTTTCCGGGTACTCCACAGTGGGATGGTATCCACTGTATGGTGACCTTATGCTGACTGCTAAGTTCAGAAAGTAGTGTCCTTAGTACTGGCAATTTCCCAGACAGGAGCGCCCCGAGTACTGATTTTGCATCTGTCAATAGCACCACAGATTGTGTACCATGGTTGGTATTTAGTAATTTCTCTGTTGCTATCTTGATTGCCTCAATTTCAGCATCATAGTTATGGCAGTACTTTCCTGTTGGTACCCTAGCCGTGTCCATAGTATTATTTTGATATTTTGTGTACACTCCTGCTCCTCCATTTCGAACAGCATTTTTTGCTGACCCATCTGTGTAGACTCGGATCCAGAGTGGGTATTCTTCATCAAGGAAGCTGAGAGTGGCTGTTCTGCGCTGTACACTGTTCTGTTCTTCCTTGTCAAATATTCCTCTCACTTTTGTCTGGATTTGTAGTGATAGTCTGTGTTCATCTTTCCATAGAGTTCGCTCTGGAAACGTTGTCAGGGGGGTACCAACTGTGTGCAGATTGGTAGTTTCTCTGCAGAGTTGTTTGGCCTGGTGGATAAAACTACTTCTTTTCAACCGCCCCATAGCTAAGTTTTCAAATCTGTTCTTCATAGGGTGGCCTGGCAAGCTGAGGAACTTTTCTGCTTGTATTAGCATTTTCGTATCTCTGCGCTATCTCAGTGTTTGTGTCCTCCCCATCTTCTCCAGTTCCACTATAGAGGTTGATGTCATCCCTCCTATAGTGACTCTAAGTGCTTGATTTTGCACCTTGTCCAGCTCTTGTAGTGTGGTTTTTGATGCTGAACACAACAGTTGACCCATTTTCCGAGTGTGGCCGTATGCTCTGTTGATAAACTTTTCCCACTGGCTCCCCATGTGGTTCCACTTAGCTTTCTCATCTCATCTCATCTGTTCCTCTTGTACCTTGCGGTGTCGAAGTGAAGTATAAACATCGTGAGAGTGCCTGATTATACGCTTCATATATCGATATTCCCATGGACTCTGCTATTCCCTCAGTCCTACGTTTACGTTGTCGGCCTCTTCCTCTGTTTCCATCTGGTCTGTACATCATTGCTTGTTGTGGTATGCTGTTGACTGGTAACCTACTTGCATGGCCAAACCATTTGACTTGCTGCTTTCTAATATAATCTAGTGCTCCTTTAACCCCCTGATTTCTTCATTTCTGATCTTATCTCTTCTTGATACGTTGAGTATTCTTCTCAGGAATCTCATTTCTGTTGTTGTAATTTTTCTTTTCTCTTTTTCTGTCATTGTCCAGGTTTGGCATTGGTAGCATAGAGTTGGTAGGAAGATTGAGTTATAAAGTGCTTTCTTAGTAGTTATTGATACATGTTTGTTCTTTAGTATTGGTGCCATTTTTCCAATGAGTTGATTTGCCTTATTGCACCTACTTTTGATCTCGTCTTCTGATCTGCCATTTGATGATATTATACTCTTTACTTGTTTCAAGGGATGTTCGTTTAGGTGAATTGTTGTTGTTTGTTCTTCTTTAGTTATAGTCATTACCTCTGTTTTACTTGTGCTAATTTTCATGTTATGTTCCCTACACATTTTGTTTAGACTATTCATGTGGTCTTGTAATTCAGCTTCTTTTTTAGCATCAGGATGGCTATTTTCCTTCTGGCTTTTGCTACTGCTTTGTTATGTGCTTTCTCCATGTCAGCCTGTCATCAAATGTTACTCCTAGGTATAATGGTTCTTTTTCTTCTCTTATGTGTATTCCATGTATGTGGATGATCCCTGCCTTTTGTTTTGGAGAGAGGGTAGAGTGGTGTCAGTGTTTATGCTGACACATCTATTTGCCCATGCAACAAATGTATCTACAGCTCTTTGTAGTGATCTGGTGGCCACTGATGCATGTTCATTTGTGCTCCATAGAACCAAGTCATCGGTGTACATTGCCGCTTTAATTCCATGCGGTAGATTAGCAACAAGATCATTGATCTTGTCCTGGCTGAGGTATGTGCTCTTGTCCTGATTATGTTGGCTCTTCATGCAGTTTGCCAGTTGTGGCAATGTTGTAAGGTTTCTCTTCATAAAATGCTCACACATCTTGACTGTCTAATTTCTCTCATTAATTTAGTTATGTGGTTTGAAAGACTGCCTCCTTCTTTTACTTGCTTTGAACTGCCTGTCTATATCTACTTTTTTGCTTTGTAGAAATGTCGTTTTTAGTTCACACTGCCAGTGGTCTATAACATTTATCTTTCTATGATATTTCTCTATTTCCAGTTCCAATTTGAAAAAGTTTCGGCCCCATTCAATCGTCACATTGGGAACCTTATGTTGTATCTATTTCTGCTTGCGTATATATAGCTGAACATTTTCGCTTCCTGGATTCTCTTTGGTTGCTTTTCTTTGTGTTCATTTCATCTTTTGGTGTCGTTTCATGTGTCTGACTAGAGTTGTGCACTTGTAAGGCCTTGTGTGTTTGTGTTTTCATTGACATGGATGTTTGTTTGACACACACTTCCAGGTGGACCCAGCCTAACATGGGTCTGCGCAGGTCCAGACTGGGTGTGTAAGTTGACAGCAGCCCTCAAGTGATCATTGGTGTATGACAGTGTGGGTCCAGACTAGGTGTGTAAGTTGACAGCAGCCCTCAAGTGATCATTGGTGTATGACTGTGGGCCCAGACTGGGTGTGTAATGTTGACAGCAGCCCTCAAGTGATCATTGGTGTATGACAGTGTGGGTCCAAGCAGGGTGTGTAATGTTGACAGCAACCCTCAAGTGATGATTGGTGTATGACAGTGTGGGTCCAGGTGGGGTGTGTAATGTTGACAGCAGCCCTCAAGTGATCATAAGTGTATGACAGTGTGGGTCCAAGCAGGGTGTGTAATGTTGACAGCAACCCTGAAGTGATGATTGGTGTATGACAGTGTGGGTCCAGGCAGGGTGTGTAATGTTGACAGCAACCCTCAAGTGATGATTGGTGTATGACAGTGTGGGTCCAGGCGGGGTGTGTAATGTTGACAGTAGCCCTCAAGTGATCATAAGTGTATGACAGTGTGGGTCCAAGCAATGTGTGTAATGTTGACAGCAGCCCTCAAGTGCTGATTGGTGTATGACAGTGTGGGTCCAGGTGGGGTGTGTAATGTTGACAGCAACCCTCAAGTGCTGATTGGTGTATGACAGTGTGGGTCCAGGCGGGGTGTGTAATGTTGACAGCAACCCTCAAGTGCTGATTGGTGTATGACAGTGTGGGTCCAAGCAGGGTGTGTAATGTTGACAGCAGCCCTCAAGTGCTGATTGGTGTATGACAGTGTGGGTCCAGGCAGGGTGTGTAATGTTGACAGCAACCCTCAAGTGCTGATTGGTGTATGACAGTGTGGGTCCAGGCAGGGTGTGTAATGTTGACAGCAACCCTCAAGTGCTGATTGGTGTATGACAGTGTGGGTCCAGGCAGGGTGTGTAATGTTGACAGCAACCCTCAAGTGATGATTTGTGTATGACAGTGTGATTCCAGCACCATGTCCTGTTTGCGTTCAGACCTTTGTCACAAAGATGAGCTGCCTGAGAGAGCTTAGCATCTGGAAGCTACCTGGAGGCATGCCATACAGGAAACAGATAGCGGTACAGGCAGATTTCCTATGACATACCTTCACTTAGCATGGCACATTCAAACCATTCTCTTTCTTTCCAGGCAGCCACCTCTCCTAGAAACTTGAACCTAACATCACCAGCCTACCGTCAGAATCATAGTGTAAGTATCTGCAGAGATCAAACTGTCACATGTTGAGTGGTAGATCAGTCAGACTGTCATGTGTTGAGTGGTAGATCAGTCAGACTCATGTGTTGAGTGCTAAATCAGTCAAACTGTCATATGTTGAGTGGTAGATCAGTCAGGCTGTCATGTGTTGAGTGGTAGATCAGTCAGACTGTCATGTGTTGAGTGCTAAATCAGTCAAACTGTCATATGTTGAGTTGTAGATCAGTCAGACTGTCATGTATTAAGTGGTAGATCAGTGAGACTAACGTGTTGAGTGCTAAATCAGTCAAGCTGTCATATGTTGAGTTGTAGATCAGTCAGACTAGCATGTTGAGTGGTAGATCAGTCAGATTGTCATGTGTTGAGTGGTAGATCAGTCAAACTTATGTGTTGAGTGGTAGATTAATCTGCCAAGAAGTGATACCCTTGTGCTACCTAGTTAACTGTCCTTCATTGGCAATCTTTTGCTCGTTATGTCTAGATTTCGTTTTCTGAATCAAACAACTTGAACTCAGTAACAGAACTGGTGATATACAACATCGACATAGTGCCTCAATTTTGAGTCCATATTTTATTTTGGGCAGTCTCCCATGATTTTATGACATGCAGGCCATCAACATATGCAACCATCACGCATTCCATCGTAACTGCTCATGCTACCCTACTTAATAGAACTACCATTAAAGTCAAACATGTCGCCTGTCCTATCACATGTATCCACAGTGTTCATAGTTCACAGAAATCTTTCTAAGTAATTACTCAAGCCAGTACTTGGGGTGTTAGTTATTGCGTGACCTTTTGGTGATTCTTCAACTTAGATGTCGGCCCATCATATCTTATTTCATTCCTCTGCTTTTGGTCAGTGTTCTGTGCCAAATCGCTTTCATTCCTCAATATATCTTTGATTCTTCCTCGTTTCATTAGATTTTCTGGATGTTAACCCGTCTTCTGAATTCGCTTCTCCAAGGTCGTATCATGCTGAGATCTCCCTGCCGTCCGTCCTTCATGGCTCTTGTTCTCCGCCTGTTTCTCTCTGACGGTGTCGTTTCCACGTTTACCCGTGTGCTTTCACTGTCCGCGCCGCACTTATTGTAAGTTTAGATCATTCAAATCTTTATCGTTGATGTGCGCCGCATGGCACAGACTGTCATGTGTTGAGTGGTAGATCAGTCAGACTGTCATGTGTTGAGTGGTAGATCAGTCAGACTGTAGCATGTTGAGTGGTAGATCAATCAGACTGTCATGTGTTGAGTGGTAGATCAGTCAGTCATGTGTTGAGTGATAGATCAGTCAGACTGTCATGTGTTGAGTGGTAGATCAGTCAGTCATGTGTTGAGTGGTAGATCAGTCAGTCATGTGTTGAGTGGTAGATCAGTCAGTCATGTGTTGAGTGGTAGATCAGTCAGACTGTAGCATGTTGAGTGGTAGATCAGTCAGACTGTCATGTGTTGAGTAGTAGATCAGTCAGTCATGTGTTGAGTGATAGATCAGTCAGACTGTCATGTGTTGAGTGGTAGATCAGTCAGACTGTAGCATGTTGAGTGGTAGATCAGTCAGTCATGTGTTGAGTGGTAGATCAGTCAGACTAGCATGTTGAGTGGTAGATCAGTCAGTCATGTGTTGAGTGGTAGATCAGTCAGTCATGTGTTGAGTGGTAGATCAGTCAGTCATGAGTTGAGTGGTAGGTCAGTCAGACTGTAGCATGTTGAGTGGTAGATCAGTCAGACTGTCATGTGTTGAGTAGTAGATCAGTCAGTCATGTGTTGAGTGATAGATCAGTCAGACTAACGTGTTGAGTAGTAGATCAGTCAGACTGTCATCTGTTGAGTGGTAGATCAGTCAGACTGTAGCATGTTGAGTGGTAGATCAGTCAGACTGTCATGTGTTGAGTGGTAGATCAGTCAGACTGTCATGTGTTGAGTGGTTGATCAGTCAGACTGTAACGTGTTGAGTGTTAGATGAGTTGGACTGTAACGGTTTGAGTGCTAAATCAGTCAGACTGTATCGTGTTGAGTGTTAGATCATTCAGACTGTAACATGTTAAGTGCTAGATCATTCAGACTGTAACATGTTGAGTGTTGGATCAGTCAGACTGTAATTGCCAAGAGCCGGAATCAGTGATCATGTCCGACATCTTGGTTTCTTGGTCTAGGGGTTAGAAGATTTAGAAAAATATCTCTCGTGGCTCGTCTAAACACTGTACAAGTCTTTCGTGCACACAACACAAGTTCAATGCGTCCTTAGAGCACAAGATCACTTTATTGTAGTACAGTAATCACCGTGGTTGCCATCATACACCGCCGGCTTCCTGCCTTTCAGCGTTCTGTGCATGACCAACACACCCACTGTCTATCAATAGAGAATAAATGGTACAACTAATCGTCATTTGTTCCTTGCTGTTGTTGCACACTATAGACTCTACAATTGACTGCTAAACGTTAATAACAGTTCTAGTTACTCACATTACACTGGTGACCAACGTGTCACGGCATGTCTCTCTCTCCGCCATTCTTGTCAAAATGTTCACAAAACGGGGTCAGCTCTCTCGCCACAGCTGGTCGACATTTACTGGCCCATCGTCAGTCGTTAACTTCAGTGTACTGCTTCTTCACTCACAGCTTTCATAAACAAGAACACTCGTTACTGTTGACCGCATCTTGAATAACTGCAACCATCGCAAAATGCTCTCAAGCTCAAAACCTCTCTCAGAATCAACCTTCTTGTCTCACGCCCCAGCTTGCTCTGCCTGGGCGCACCCTTTTTCGGCTTCTCGCCTGGCAAAGTCATGTGACCACATAACTCCGCCCCTTCGTGTCCCGGTGTCGGGTTGGTTTGTCAACTCGTGTCTTAGTGACATAAGCTTACACACTTGTTCTGTTTCTCGTATCCATCTCATGGCAAATGTGTTGAGTGCTAGATCAGACTTTCAGTATTTGTACTGACTGTAAGTGCTAGAATCTTATTTAGTATGTTGGGTTATAATCAGATGTTAGCATTAATGGCATAATATAACATATATAATATAACATGTTGAATGATAGAATGTCATGTGATAAACATCAAACTGTTAGTAACATGTAGGGTGGTTAGAACCAGGTTGTGGGTCACATGGTGGACAATCACAAGTCGTGTAGTGGGCAGTTACTGTAATATTGTGATTATTATCAGTTATTATCAGAAATCAGTTTGTAAGCCACATAGGTGATCTTATTGATTGCTCTTGTTGTTTGCTAGAAGTGACATGGCAACAAACTGTTTTGAGCTGATGTCTTGTAGAATCGACATTGCACGGAAACTGTTCTGTGCTGTTTTGTAGAATTGACATGGCAAGAAACTGTTCTGAGCTGATGTCTTGTAGAGTTGACATAGCAACAGTTTGTGCTGTTTTGAAGTAACATGCGACAAACTGTTCTGCGCCGTTGTCTAGTGGATACAGTGAGGAAATGAGTAACCAAGCTCATCTAATATATGAGAAATTCTTAGTATTTGAGTGGTATGGAATGATTGTGACATGAAACTGGTGCACATAAAATTTAGATAAGCACAGATAGCAACTTCAGAATGGATGAACTAGTTGTGTTAGTTAGTTAGTTAGTTAGTCGACAGATCATCCTCGTTGCACATCGGACCATTCAGTCCATAAGTGCTCGGATCCCCTCCTCAGCAAATCCCGCAGCGTGTAGCGGCTAACGACGCCAGTTCTGTGTTGGTTTATCAATCTTCTTTGGCTTCCTGCGTAGTATTCTTGTTTGGCCACCCCTCTTTTAATTTGCTGCTCTCGCAGCCTGGCCATTGTTGTAGATTCACAGTCATCACTTGGTTCTTGCAAAAGTCTCACTTCTCGTAGAGCATTCAGAATGTCAGCCTGGTCCATGGCGCGTCCGCCCTCCACAGTAGCCTCACCTGCGAGCTTGTCAGCCCGCTCATTTCCTTGTACTCCCGCATGACCTGGCACGAAGATGAAACTAATCTTTGCCAGCCGAGACCGCTCCAGAGGCAGCAACCATTCTCTTCGGATCGACCCCTCCTCTATCCTCTTGATCATGTACATTGAGTCGCTAAGGAAACAAGCCCTAGTGAATGTCTGTCTCGAGCCATGTTATTGCTTTACTTACTGCCATGACTTCCATGGTCAGGCTACTTGTGGTTTCAGTGAAAGCACCAGAGTCCTCCTTCACAATTCTCCCTCCGGCCCGAGCTGTAAAGGCCCATGAGCTTCTCACATGTCGGACGACCGACCCATCTGTGTAGATGACCGCGTCACTGTCTAGCGAATTCTCTAAAATCAACGCATGTACTTCAGCCTCAACAGCAGCCGGATTTTCTTGTCTGCATTTTCTATCTAGTTGGATGCAAACTGTAAAGGATGTGCAGAAGTCTGTTGGCACTTGCACCCACTCCTCGCCAGGTTCTAAGTCCTCAAGTGAACACACCTGTTGAAGAATGTCTTCGCCTTGACCCATCCACGACCGTCCTCTTTTTAACCTGCTGCCCTTCACCTTCCTAATTTCACTATGCAGTGGATGTTGTGTGTTTGCGTTAATTCTGAGGTAGGCGCGTGCCCTGGAAACTTGTATTCTCTCTTCAATGGTTGGAAAATCAAAAAGGTAGCGCATCGCCCTGCATGCTGTATCTCTTGTACATCCAAGAATAATGCGCATAGCTTCATTCTGTATCCTTTCCATCCTTTCTATCTGCTTATGGCTGAGAGTCAGGATTGCCATTGCATACTCCAAAACAGACATGACCAGCACCTCGTACAGAAGACATAGATGGCGCTGCTCACAGTTTGCTGCCGCCATCACCCGCATCGCTGCCAAGCCCCGCTTGGCCTTTGTTATCACCTGGTCTATGTGCACATTATAAGCAAGGCTTCGATCAAACCGTATCCCCAGGTAATTCATTGCCTGCGTTCTTTCCACCGTCTCTGAACACAGCATTACAGTTGGTGTTGGATTGTTGACAATATGATTATTCAACGAGAACCAAGTCACTGTTGCCTTTGTTGGGTTGACCATTGCCCCAGCTTCATCACACCAAGTACTAGTTGTGTGACAGATAGCAGCTTCAGGTTGTATGAACTAGTTGTGTGACAGATAGCAGCAACTTCAGGATGGATGAACTAGTTGTGTGACAGATAGCAGCAACTTCAGGATGGATGAGCTAGTTGTGTGACAGATAGCAGCAACTTTAGGTTGGATGAACTAGTTGTGTGAGAGATAGCAGCAACTTCAGGTTGGATGAATTAGTTGTGTGGCAGATAGCAGCAATTTAGGATGGGTGAACTAGTTGTGTGACAGATAGCAGCAACTTCAGGTTGGATGAACTAGTTGTGTGACAGATAGCAGTAACTTTAGGTTGGATGAACTAGTTGTGTGACAGAGCATTTTTTGGAATGACCCAAGTGCTGTGATGTGGGTTCTGAACTCGTCAGTTGTGTGATCCCTGGTTATTCCATGATTGTGTGATTCCTGGTTATTCCATGCTTGTGTGATCCCTGGTCATTCCACACTTGTGTGATCCCTGGTTATTCCATGCTTGTGTGATCCCTGGTTATTCCACGCTTGTGTGATCCCTGGTTATTCCATGCTTGTGTGATCCCTGGTCATTCCATGATTGTGTGATCCCTGGTCATTCCATGATTGTGTGATCCCTGGTCATTCCATGATTGTGTGATCCCTGGTCATTACATGATTGTGTGATCCCTGGTCATTCCATGATTGTGTGATCCCTGGTCATTCCATGATTGTGTGATCCCTGGTCATTCCATGCTTGTGTGATCCCTGGTCATTCCATGATTGTGTGATCCCTTGTCATTCCATGATTGTGTGATCCCTGGTCATTCCATGATTGTGTGGTGATGCTGATATTGATACCTTTGTCGCTAACATACCCCATCAGAATGTGTATGTGGTTTCTTCAGGTTCAAGCCTCATCAAAGGACTACAACCAGTCAGTTACAATGTTTCCCCAGTCATCCAGGGCGGAACAGCCTCCCAGGGCGGAACAGCCTCCCACTGAAGCACCCCGCCAAGGTAAGTCTAACTAGGAACCCAGGCAGCCTGCTCAGGTCTGTGTGGACTTCCATATTCTAATGGCATGAACACAGGCATAGGGATCTTGGGGGGGGGGGGGGGGGGGGGGGGGGGGGGGGGGGGGGGGGGGGGTTGTGCTCGCTTGCCTTGAACCTAAGCGCAGACCATACACACTACTTCCAGTAGTGCTGGACTGAATTTGCGTGTGGATTAGCTTTACCTATTAACAGTGTCCCTCGCCATCAGGCAAACCCATTCCGACTTCAGAGGTACTTGTAATTTACATCTCCAAGTCAAGGACGACAGGTCAACATTTTTGTCCAAATGTCTGGTGTAGGGGTTTTCCCCCTTACCTCAGCATCAGCACACCTGATGTTTAAGAATACACGTTCGTATCCATTCGGCCATGCTGACCTATGTTGACCTCTTTGTTTCTAACTGCAATATTAAGTCACTGTCCTTGAAAGTTAGAAAAAGAGATCTTGCACAATTAGTGAACAGGCGAAAAAAATCCTTGGAAGCCTTGGAGATCTGGTTTTATAGAAGAGTACTGAAAATTAATTGGACAGCCAAAATAAGCATTTTGGACATAATGAGAATACAAAAACTGGAACATGTTATGACAATCGGAAAGATTTGTGGAAAGAAAGATAGAGGAAGACCCATGACATCGGAGATCATAATGTGTGGAGCGGTATGATCATGTGTAGGGGTCACAATCTTGTACGGTTGTAACCGATTCCATCCCAGGGCTGCTGAGTAACGGAGAGCTGGCTGTGGGCGGTTCCAGCTATCTGCTGGCTGCTGCTGCTGCTGGTGATGCCCAGCCGCAGCTGCTCCATGAGCTGCCCAGCCACGACCTGCACAGCTCCATGCCCGTAGCACTGGCCATGCCGGTTGTCTCATCGGTTGGCTCCCAGCACCAGGGGGCTGCTGATGCTGCCTACACTCTCACAGCTCTGGATGTTGCCGGCCACCATCGTCATATCCAGAAGCAGATCAGGTCTTCCAACCAGAACTCTCCACATTTAAGTAAGCTTCTCTGTTTGCCACTGTCACCATATTAAGTGACATTATTTCCCCACTGGCCTGGGTAACTACGTCACGCCACAACTTGCACATTTTGTGTGTGAATCTGGTTATTTTTCTCACGGTGTCAAGAGTACACGACTGGATGAAGTAAATATATACATCTCAGCTACCTCTACAGTCCAACATAGAAGAGGAGAGGCACAAATACCTCCAGTCTCAGACAACAGATCAGAGAGAATAGGCTCCACAAAACCTCCACTCTTCTTTTAATAAGCCATACTGAAAATATTCAGTCATTCTGGGGCATAACTTCAGCGACCCAAAGGTACATGTTTAAAAACTATCCACACCGAAAATCACGAGAACATTGTAAATATAGCCTCATTCTGTCTGCCATTTTGTGAAATTCTTAATTCACATTATTAGACGATGTGGTATCAGGGATAGTGAGACTCAGTTTCATGTTTCCTGACGAGCCACATCGAGGGATTGAGCTGGCCATGGGCAGGTTGTGCCATGTTCAATGGTATCGGATGTCAACAATTCCAGTAAGCAATAGCAAACTAGTAAATTAACAATTCCAGCAAACAATAGCAAACTAGTAAGTCAACAATTCCAGTCAACAATAGCAAACTAGTAAGTCAACAGTTCCAGCCAACAATAGCAAACTAGTAAGTCAACAGTTCCAGTCAACAATAGCAAACTAGTAAGTCAACAATTCCAGTCAACAATAGCAAACTAGTAAGTCGAATATTGCTTGGATAGCAAATCCATTACGTGGAAAGTCCGAATCAAAAGCCCACTGTGTGGGCTTCATAAAAGGTGGAAAAGTGTCCTAGTGGCACGAAATGGAATATTGCTTGGATAGCAAATCCATTACGTGGAAAGTCCGAATCGAAAGCTCACTGTGTGGATGTCATCTGCAGACTGCATACTTCTGGTTTCTGGAAGAACAGCCTATGGTGAACGGAAGGCCCAATATACGGAAGTGAGGCTAAGCAGCCATGTGCAGGACGTGACGATTCCTTGGGTGAGCCCAGTACCAGAGCGCTATGTATCGGCTCTGCAAGTATGGAAGCCTCCTTGGATGGCGGGGAATGCCCATGGTCTGCCCCTGCCTTCCCTTGAGGGCTGACCAGGATCTTTGGCTGTTCTATATGGACCAGCTGGGATGGGGGATAACACCACAACAGTGAGAGTCAAACGTCCTAAGAAACCCCCGGGAAGGTTAACCCGGTCAACAAATGCCCGCAGAAGTCGGATGTGTCGGCCTAACGGCGCAAGAACGTAGCTCTGCTGTAAACAGGCACAACGCAATCACATCCGAAAAAAAAAAACTCTGGATGAACGAAGAAGAAGAAGAAGAAACTAGTAAGTCAACAATTCCAGTCAACAATAGCAAACTAGTAAGTCAACAGTTCCAGTCAACAATAGCAAACTAGTAAGTCAACAGTTCCAGTCAACAATAGCAAACTAGTAAGTCAACAATTCCAGTCAACAATAGCAAACTAGTAAGTCAACAGTTCCAGTCAACAATAGCAAACTAGTAAGTCAACAGTAGCAAACTAGTAAGTCAACAGTTCCAGTCAACAATAGCAAACTAGTAAGTCAACAATTCCAGTCAACAATAGCAAACTATTAAGTCAACAATTCCAGCCAACAATAGCAAACTAGTAAGTCAACAATTCCAGTCAACAATAGCAAACTAGTAAGTCAACAATTCCAGTCAACAATAGTAAACTAGTAAGTCAACAATTCCAGTCAACAATAGCAAACTAGTAAGTCAACAATTCCAGTCAACAATAGCAAACTAGTAAGTCAACAGTTCCAGCCAACAATAGCAAACTAGTAAGTCAACAATTCCAGTCAACAATTCCAGTCAACAATAGCAAACTAGTAAGTCAACAATTCCAGTCAACAATAGCAAACTAGTAAGTCAACAATTCCAGTCAGCAATAGCAAACTAGTAAGTCAACAATTCCAGCCAACAATAGCAAACTAGTAAGTCAACAATTCCAGTCAACAATAGCAAACTAGTAAGTCAACAATTCCAGTCAACAATAGCAAACTAGTAAGTCAACAATAGCAAACTAGTAAGTCAACAATTCCAGTCAACAATAGCAAACTAGTAAGTCAACAATTGCAGTCAACAATAGCAAACTAGTAAGTCAACAATTCCAGTCAACAATAGCAAACTAGTAAGTCAACAATTCCAGCCAACAATAGCAAACTAGTAAGTCAACAATTCCAGCCAACAATAGCAAACTAGTAAGTCAACAATTCCAGCCAACAATAGCAAACTAGTAAGTCAACAATTCCAGTCAACAATAGCAAACTAGTAAGTCAACAGTTCCAGCCAACAATAGCAAACTAGTAAGTCAACAATTCCAGTCAACAATAGCAAACTAGTAAGTCAACAAACAGCTAATAACTCGGAAGTTGGAGTGGGCATAACCAGGGACACTGGTAATAGGGGAGGCTAATCCACATGCAAAAATCAGTCCAGTCCTACTATAAGTACACTTGTATGGACCATGCTTGAGTTGAAAGTGAGCAAACCTTTAAAAAAATGCTAGAGTTTATTGCAAAATCCTGTCAAGGATATGTTGCTAACTTGTTAAGATATACATTCATATTGTGTTGTGATGATGAAGAGCAGGAAATATGGCGGAGTAGAAGAGATGTGCATCACGTGTGGAGGCTTGCTTTCACACGCGCACATGAAAACTGCCTTCTGTGCTAGTGAAGTGTGGAGGCTTGCTTTCACACGCGCACATGAAAACTGCCTTCTGTGCTAGTGAAGTGTGGAGGCTTGCTTTCTCACGCGCACATGAAAACTGCCTTCTGTGCTAGTGAAGTGTGGAGGCTTGCTTTCACACGCGCACATGAAAACTGCCTTCTGTGCTAGTGAAGTGTGGAGGCTTGCTTTCACACGCGCACATGAAAACTGCCTTCTGTGCTAGTGAAGTGTGGAGGCTTGCTTTCACACGCGCACATGAAAACTGCCTTCTGTGCTAGTGAAGTGTGGAGGCTTGCTTTCACACGCGCACATGAAAACTGCCTTCTGTGCTAGTGAAGTGTGGAGGCTTGCTTTCACACGCGCACATGAAAACTGCCTTCTGTGCTAGTGAAGTGTGGAGGCTTGCTTTCACATGCGCACATGAAAAACTGCCTTCTGTGCTAGTGAAGTGTGGAGGCTTGCTTTCACACGCGCACATGAAAACTGCCTTCTGTGCTAGTGAAGTGTGGAGGCTTGCTTTCACACGCGCACATGAAAACTGCCTTCTGTGCTAGTGAAGTGTGGAGGCTTGCTTTCACACGTGCACATGAAAACTGCCTTCTGTGCTAGTGAAGTGTGGAGGCTTGCTTTCACACGCGCACATGAAAACTGCCTTCTGTGCTAGTGAAGTGTGGAGGCTTGCTTTCACACGCGCACATGAAAACTGCCTTCTGTGCTAGTGAAGTGTGGAGGCTTGCTTTCACACGCGCACATGAAAACTGCCTTCTGTGCTAGTGAAGTGTGGAGGCTTGCTTTCACACGCGCACATGAAAACTGCCTTCTGTGCTAGTGAAGTGTGGAGGCTTGCTTTCACACGCGCACATGAAAACTGCCTTCTGTGCTAGTGAAGTGTGGAGGCTTGCTTTCACACGCGCACATGAAAACTGCCTTCTGTGCTAGTGAAGTGTGGAGGCTTGCTTTCACACGCGCACATGAAAACTGCCTTCTGTGCTAGTGAAGTGTGGAGGCTTGCTTTCACACGCGCACATGAAAACTGCCTTCTGTGCTAGTGAAGTGTGGAGGCTTGCTTTCACACGCGCACATGAAAACTGCCTTCTGTGCTAGTGAAGTGTGGAGGCTTGCTTTCACACGCGCACATGAAAACTGCCTTCTGTGCTAGTGAAGTGTGGAGGCTTGCTTTCACACGCGCACATGAAAACTGCCTTCTGTGCTAGTGAAGTGTGGAGGCTTGCTTTCACACGCGCACATGAAAACTGCCTTCTGTGCTAGTGAAGTGTGGAGGCTTGCTTTCACACGCGCACATGAAAACTGCCTTCTGTGCTAGTGAAGTGTGGAGGCTTGCTTTCACACGCGCACATGAAAACTGCCTTCTGTGCTAGTGAAGTGTGGAGGCTTGCTTTCACACGCGCACATGAAAACTGCCTTCTGTGCTAGTGAAGTGTGGAGGCTTGCTTTCACACGCGCACATGAAAACTGCCTTCTGTGCTAGTGAAGTGTGGAGGCTTGCTTTCACACGCGCACATGAAAACTGCCTTCTGTGCTAGTGAAGTGTGGAGGCTTGCTTTCACACGCGCACATGAAAACTGCCTTCTGTGCTAGTGAAGTGTGGAGGCTTGCTTTCACACGCGCACATGAAAACTGCCTTCTGTGCTAGTGAAGTGTGGAGGCTTGCTTTCACACGCGCACATGAAAACTGCCTTCTGTGCTAGTGAAGTGTGGAGGCTTGCTTTCACACGCGCACATGAAAACTGCCTTCTGTGCTAGTGAAGTGTGGAGGCTTGCTTTCACACGCGCACATGAAAACTGCCTTCTGTGCTAGTGAAGTGTGGAGGCTTGCTTTCACACGCGCACATGAAAACTGCCTTCTGTGCTAGTGAAGTGTGGAGGCTTGCTTTCACACGCGCACATGAAAACTGCCTTCTGTGCTAGTGAAGTGTGGAGGCTTGCTTTCACACGCGCACATGAAAACTGCCTTCTGTGCTAGTGAAGTGTGGAGGCTTGCTTTCACACGCGCACATGAAAACTGCCTTCTGTGCTAGTGAAGTGTGGAGGCTTGCTTTCACACGCGCACATGAAAACTGCCTTCTGTGCTAGTGAAGTGTGGAGGCTTGCTTTCACACGCGCACATGAAAACTGCCTTCTGTGCTAGTGAAGTGTGGAGGCTTGCTTTCACACGCGCACATGAAAACTGCCTTCTGTGCTAGTGAAGTGTGGAGGCTTGCTTTCACACGCGCACATGAAAACTGCCTTCTGTGCTAGTGAAGTGTGGAGGCTTGCTTTCACACGCGCACATGAAAACTGCCTTCTGTGCTAGTGAAGTGTGGAGGCTTGCTTTCACACGCGCACATGAAAACTGCCTTCTGTGCTAGTGAAGTGTGGAGGCTTGCTTTCACACGCGCACATGAAAACTGCCTTCTGTGCTAGTGAAGTGTGGAGGCTTGCTTTCACACGCGCACATGAAAACTGCCTTCTGTGCTAGTGAAGTGTGGAGGCTTGCTTTCACACGCGCACATGAAAACTGCCTTCTGTGCTAGTGAAGTGTGGAGGCTTGCTTTCACACGCGCACATGAAAACTGCCTTCTGTGCTAGTGAAGTGTGGAGGCTTGCTTTCACACGCGCACATGAAAACTGCCTTCTGTGCTAGTGAAGTGTGGAGGCTTGCTTTCACACGCGCACATGAAAACTGCCTTCTGTGCTAGTGAAGTGTGGAGGCTTGCTTTCACACGCGCACATGAAAACTGCCTTCTGTGCTAGTGAAGTGTGGAGGCTTGCTTTCACACGCGCACATGAAAACTGCCTTCTGTGCTAGTGAAGTGTGGAGGCTTGCTTTCACACGCGCACATGAAAACTGCCTTCTGTGCTAGTGAAGTGTGGAGGCTTGCTTTCACACGCGCACATGAAAACTGCCTTCTGTGCTAGTGAAGTGTGGAGGCTTGCTTTCACACGCGCACATGAAAACTGCCTTCTGTGCTAGTGAAGTGTGGAGGCTTGCTTTCACACGCGCACATGAAAACTGCCTTCTGTGCTAGTGAAGTGTGGAGGCTTGCTTTCACACGCGCACATGAAAACTGCCTTCTGTGCTAGTGAAGTGTGGAGGCTTGCTTTCACACGCGCACATGAAAACTGCCTTCTGTGCTAGTGAAGTGTGGAGGCTTGCTTTCACACGCGCACATGAAAACTGCCTTCTGTGCTAGTGAAGTGTGGAGGCTTGCTTTCACACGCGCACATGAAAACTGCCTTCTGTGCTAGTGAAGTGTGGAGGCTTGCTTTCACACGCGCACATGAAAACTGCCTTCTGTGCTAGTGAAGTGTGGAGGCTGCTTTCACACGCGCACATGAAAACTGCCTTCTGTGCTAGTGAAGTGTGGAGGCTTGCTTCACACGCGCACATGAAAACTGCCTTCTGTGCTAGTGAAGTGTGGAGGCTTGCTTTCACACGCGCACATGAAAACTGCCTTCTGTGCTAGTGAAGTGTGGAGGCTTGCTTTCACACGCGCACATGAAAACTGCCTTCTGTGCTAGTGAAGTGTGGAGGCTTGCTTTCACACGCGCACATGAAAACTGCCTTCTGTGCTAGTGAAGTGTGGAGGCTTGCTTTCACACGCGCACATGAAAACTGCCTTCTGTGCTAGTGAAGTGTGGAGGCTTGCTTTCACACGCGCACATGAAAACTGCCTTCTGTGCTAGTGAAGTGTGGAGGCTTGCTTTCACACGCGCACATGAAAACTGCCTTCTGTGCTAGTGAAGTGTGGAGGCTTGCTTTCACACGCGCACATGAAAACTGCCTTCTGTGCTAGTGAAGTGTGGAGGCTTGCTTTCACACGCGCACATGAAAACTGCCTTCTGTGCTAGTGAAGTGTGGAGGCTTGCTTTCACACGCGCACATGAAAACTGCCTTCTGTGCTAGTGAAGTGTGGAGGCTTGCTTTCACACGCGCACATGAAAACTGCCTTCTGTGCTAGTGAAGTGTGGAGGCTTGCTTTCACACGCGCACATGAAAACTGCCTTCTGTGCTAGTGAAGTGTGGAGGCTTGCTTTCACACGCGCACATGAAAACTGCCTTCTGTGCTAGTGAAGTGTGGAGGCTTGCTTTCACACGCGCACATGAAAACTGCCTTCTGTGCTAGTGAAGTGTGGAGGCTTGCTTTCACACGCGCACATGAAAACTGCCTTCTGTGCTAGTGAAGTGTGGAGGCTTGCTTTCACACGCGCACATGAAAACTGCCTTCTGTGCTAGTGAAGTGTGGAGGCTTGCTTTCACACGCGCACATGAAAACTGCCTTCTGTGCTAGTGAAGTGTGGAGGCTTGCTTTCACACGCGCACATGAAAACTGCCTTCTGTGCTAGTGAAGTGTGGAGGCTTGCTTTCACACGCGCACATGAAAACTGCCTTCTGTGCTAGTGAAGTGTGGAGGCTTGCTTTCACACGCGCACATGAAAACTGCCTTCTGTGCTAGTGAAGTGTGGAGGCTTGCTTTCACACGCGCACATGAAAACTGCCTTCTGTGCTAGTGAAGTGTGGAGGCTTGCTTTCACACGCGCACATGAAAACTGCCTTCTGTGCTAGTGAAGTGTGGAGGCTTGCTTTCACACGCGCACATGAAAACTGCCTTCTGTGCTAGTGAAGTGTGGAGGCTTGCTTTCACACGCGCACATGAAAACTGCCTTCTGTGCTAGTGAAGTGTGGAGGCTTGCTTTCACACGCGCACATGAAAACTGCCTTCTGTGCTAGTGAAGTGTGGAGGCTTGCTTTCACACGCGCACATGAAAACTGCCTTCTGTGCTAGTGAAGTGTGGAGGCTTGCTTTCACACGCGCACATGAAAACTGCCTTCTGTGCTAGTGAAGTGTGGAGGCTTGCTTTCACACGCGCACATGAAAAACTGCCTTCTGTGCTAGTGAAGTGTGGAGGCTTGCTTTCACACGCGCACATGAAAACTGCCTTCTGTGCTAGTGAAGTGTGGAGGCTTGCTTTCACACGCGCACATGAAAACTGCCTTCTGTGCTAGTGAAGTGTGGAGGCTTGCTTTCACACGCGCACATGAAAACTGCCTTCTGTGCTAGTGAAGTGTGGAGGCTTGCTTTCACACGCGCACATGAAAACTGCCTTCTGTGCTAGTGAAGTGTGGAGGCTTGCTTTCACACGCGCACATGAAAACTGCCTTCTGTGCTAGTGAAGTGTGGAGGCTTGCTTTCACACGCGCACATGAAAACTGCCTTCTGTGCTAGTGAAGTGTGGAGGCTTGCTTTCACACGCGCACATGAAAACTGCCTTCTGTGCTAGTGAAGTGTGGAGGCTTGCTTTCACACGCGCACATGAAAACTGCCTTCTGTGCTAGTGAAGTGTGGAGGCTTGCTTTCACACGCGCACATGAAAACTGCCTTCTGTGCTAGTGAAGTGTGGAGGCTTGCTTTCACACGCGCACATGAAAACTGCCTTCTGTGCTAGTGAAGTGTGGAGGCTTGCTTTCACACGCGCACATGAAAACTGCCTTCTGTGCTAGTGAAGTGTGGAGGCTTGCTTTCACACGCGCACATGAAAACTGCCTTCTGTGCTAGTGAAGTGTGGAGGCTTGCTTTCACACGCGCACATGAAAACTGCCTTCTGTGCTAGTGAAGTGTGGAGGCTTGCTTTCACACGCGCACATGAAAACTGCCTTCTGTGCTAGTGAAGTGTGGAGGCTTGCTTTCACACGCGCACATGAAAACTGCCTTCTGTGCTAGTGAAGTGTGGAGGCTTGCTTTCACACGCGCACATGAAAACTGCCTTCTGTGCTAGTGAAGTGTGGAGGCTTGCTTTCACACGCGCACATGAAAAACTGCCTTCTGTGCTAGTGAAGTGTGGAGGCTTGCTTTCACACGCGCACATGAAAACTGCCTTCTGTGCTAGTGAAGTGTGGAGGCTTGCTTTCACACGCGCACATGAAAACTGCCTTCTGTGCTAGTGAAGTGTGGAGGCTTGCTTTCACACGCGCACATGAAAACTGCCTTCTGTGCTAGTGAAGTGTGGAGGCTTGCTTTCACACGCGCACATGAAAACTGCCTTCTGTGCTAGTGAAGTGTGGAGGCTTGCTTTCACACGCGCACATGAAAACTGCCTTCTGTGCTAGTGAAGTGTGGAGGCTTGCTTTCACACGCGCACATGAAAACTGCCTTCTGTGCTAGTGAAGTGTGGAGGCTTGCTTTCACACGCGCACATGAAAACTGCCTTCTGTGCTAGTGAAGTGTGGAGGCTTGCTTTCACACGCGCACATGAAAACTGCCTTCTGTGCTAGTGAAGTGTGGAGGCTTGCTTTCACACGCGCACATGAAAACTGCCTTCTGTTCTAGTGAAGTGTGGAGGCTTGCTTTCACACGCGCACATGAAAACTGCCTTCTGTGCTAGTGAAGTGTGGAGGCTTGCTTTCACACGCGCACATGAAAACTGCCTTCTGTGCTAGTGAAGTGTGGAGGCTTGCTTTCACACGCGCACATGAAAACTGCCTTCTGTGCTAGTGAAGTGTGGAGGCTTGCTTTCACACGCGCACATGAAAACTGCCTTCTGTGCTAGTGAAGTGTGGAGGCTTGCTTTCACACGCGCACATGAAAACTGCCTTCTGTGCTAGTGAAGTGTGGAGGCTTGCTTTCACACGCGCACATGAAAACTGCCTTCTGTGCTAGTGAAGTGTGGAGGCTTGCTTTCACACGCGCACATGAAAACTGCCTTCTGTGCTAGTGAAGTGTGGAGGCTTGCTTTCACACCGCACATGAAAACTGCCTTCTGTGCTAGTGAAGTGTGGAGGCTTGCTTTCACACGCGCACATGAAAACTGCCTTCTGTGCTAGTGAAGTGTGGAGGCTTGCTTTCACACGCGCACATGAAAACTGCCTTCTGTGCTAGTGAAGTGTGGAGGCTTGCTTTCACACGCGCACATGAAAACTGCCTTCTGTGCTAGTGAAGTGTGGAGGCTTGCTTTCACACGCGCACATGAAAACTGCCTTCTGTGCTAGTGAAGTGTGGAGGCTTGCTTTCACACGCGCACATGAAAACTGCCTTCTGTGCTAGTGAAGTGTGGAGGCTTGCTTTCACACGCGCACATGAAAACTGCCTTCTGTGCTAGTGAAGTGTGGAGGCTTGCTTTCACACGCGCACATGAAAACTGCCTTCTGTGCTAGTGAAGTGTGGAGGCTTGCTTTCACACGCGCACATGAAAACTGCCTTCTGTGCTAGTGAAGTGTGGAGGCTTGCTTTCACACGCGCACATGAAAACTGCCTTCTGTGCTAGTGAAGTGTGGAGGCTTGCTTTCACACGCGCACATGAAAACTGCCTTCTGTGCTAGTGAAGTGTGGAGGCTTGCTTTCACACGCGCACATGAAAACTGCCTTCTGTGCTAGTGAAGTGTGGAGGCTTGCTTTCACACGCGCACATGAAAACTGCCTTCTGTGCTAGTGAAGTGTGGAGGCTTGCTTTCACACGCGCACATGAAAACTGCCTTCTGTGCTAGTGAAGTGTGGAGGCTTGCTTTCACACGCGCACATGAAAACTGCCTTCTGTGCTAGTGAAGTGTGGAGGCTTGCTTTCACACGCGCACATGAAAACTGCCTTCTGTGCTAGTGAAGTGTGGAGGCTTGCTTTCACACGCGCACATGAAAACTGCCTTCTGTGCTAGTGAAGTGTGGAGGCTTGCTTTCACACGCGCACATGAAAACTGCCTTCTGTGCTAGTGAAGTGTGGAGGCTTGCTTTCACACGCGCACATGAAAACTGCCTTCTGTGCTAGTGAAGTGTGGAGGCTTGCTTTCACACGCGCACATGAAAACTGCCTTCTGTGCTAGTGAAGTGTGGAGGCTTGCTTTCACACGCGCACATGAAAACTGCCTTCTGTGCTAGTGAAGTGTGGAGGCTTGCTTTCACACGCGCACATGAAAACTGCCTTCTGTGCTAGTGAAGTGTGGAGGCTTGCTTTCACACGCGCACATGAAAAACTGCCTTCTGTGCTAGTGAAGTGTGGAGGCTTGCTTTCACACGCGCACATGAAAACTGCCTTCTGTGCTAGTGAAGTGTGGAGGCTTGCTTTCACACGCGCACATGAAAACTGCCTTCTGTGCTAGTGAAGTGTGGCCGCAGTACTTCAGCTGTCTAGAAGCTTCATGTCTGTATCTATCACATCTTTTGTGTCGATTTCACAAATTCAAATCTGTATCTAAGAATACATGAATATTCTCTTATTCTCACTAAAATACATGTGAAAACTGTATCACTATGTATTACTTTTTGTGTAATGAATAGCATATTCACACCATCCCTATGCTGCCAGTGTCAAACTTTATCTAATTCACGTGTGCACAAAATCAATATCTGCACAATCAATATCTGCAAAATCAATATCTGCACAATCAATATCTGCACAATCAATATCTGCACAATCAATATCTGTACAATCAATATCTGCACAATCAATATCTGCACAATCAATATCTGCAAAATCAGGTGCTTAGGGAGAGCTGCCAACATCTTGCGCCAAGGCAGAATATCAAATGGTTCGTGGAGATGGTTCAGATTGCCAAAACTATGATTGTCAGCAATGATTGTACAAGCGATGGTTGTGCTAGTAATGTAATGATTGTGCCAGCAATGATTGTACCATGTTGTGCTAGTTATGATCGTGCCAGCAGTGATTGTACCAGCGATGATTGTGCCAGCAATGATTGTATCATGTTTGGTGGTTGCGCCAGTGCTGATTTTACCAGTGTGTATGTGCCAACATTTGTGGTTCTTGCTCACGTCTTGTAAATGCACACGCAGGTAATGGTGAGGCGTATGAAATGTTTCAAAATAGAACTCTGGCCATCAAAGAAGAAGCTTTGAAAACTTCTGGAGGTGGTGTGCAGTCACTGGGTGGTACTGGCACAGACAAAGGTATGCAGCTCTCATGTGTGTCAAATATAGGCAGCCCACACACTGCCGTAATTATCCACATGAAGCAAATGGCGATGGTATTTGGCCAACTGGCATCAGAGCTGCAGACACAGCCTGGCCAGGCACTGGATTCTTCTTCTTCTTCTTCGTTCATCCGGAGTTTTTTTTCGGACGTGATTGCGTTGTGCCTGTTTACAGCAGAGCTGCGTTCTTGCGCCGTTGGGCCGACACATCCGACTTCTGCAGGCATTTGTTGACCGGGTTAACCTTCCCGGGGACTGGATTCTAAATGTTCACATTCTTTGTGTGTGGTCTTTCCTCTGCGTAAGACTGTAGAGATTCCATCCTGTCACGTGTTTCATTTTGCTATAGAAACACTTGATCAAACATGGGTTGGGGTGGGAGGGGGTGTGGTGTCTCCCACAAATGCCCTGCTGCACACATGATGTCCTTCAGCAGAACCTACTGAAGCCCAACTTGTCCTCATCTTTGTGCACACTCCTTCTGATGCTTATTTAGGTGGTTACCAAATGTCTTTGTGTGTAATTTGAGGTTATATTACCTCCCATTCATTCACTCTACTTTGTGTCCATATGTGTACTGTTTTCATATATAACTAACGACATTGTACGCCCATTTCTGTTTGCAGAGTACCCAGAAGAAATTATGGAACGAATTAGGCGTCAGATGCAGTTCTACTTCTCCAAGTGAGTATATTCATTGTGAGCTCGTCCTGTCTTAGATATTGCTGCACTAACCCACTGTGTCCTAGTTTTCTCTTCTGTACAACTGTCAGCAGACCTGCCTGCCTTCTGTACAACTGTCAGCACATATCCCTTCTGTACAACTGTCAGCACATCTCCCTTCTGTACAACTGTCAGCACACCTCCCTTCTGTACAACTGTCAGCACATCTCCCTTCTGTACAACTGTCAGCACACCTGCCTACCTTCTGTACAACTGTCAGCACACCTGCCTACCTTCTGTACAATTGTCATCACACCTCCCTTCTGTACAACTGTCAGCACATCTCCCTTCTGTACAACTGTCAGCACATCTACCTTCATTACAACTGTCAGCACATCTCCCTTCTGTACAACTGTCAACACATCTCCCTTCTGTACAACTGTCAGCACATCTACCTTCATTACAACTGTCAGCACATCTCCCTTCTGTACAACTGTCAACACATCTCCCTTCTGTACAACTGTCAGCACATCTACCTTCATTACAACTGTCAGCACATCTCCCTTCTGTACAACTGTCAGCACATCTCCCTTCTGTACAACTGTCAGCACATATCCCTTCTGTACAACTGTCAGCACACCTCCCTTCTGTACAACTGTCAACACACCTCCCTTCTGTACAACTGTCAGCACATCTCCCTTCTGTACAACTGTCAGCACATCTCCCTTCTGTACAACTGTCAGCACACCTCCCTTCTGTACAACTGTCAGCACATCTACCTTCATTACAACTGTCAGCACATCTCCCTTCTGTACAACTGTCAGCACATCTACCTTCTGTACAACTGTCAGCACATCTACCTTCATTACAACTGTCAGCACACCTCCCTTCTGTACAACTGTCAGCACACCTCCCTTCTGTACAACTGTCAGCACATCTACCTTCATTACAACTGTCAGCACATCTCCCTTCTGTACAACTGTCAGCACATCTACCTTCATTACAACTGTCAGCACACCTCCCTTCTGTACAACTGTCAGCACATCTCCCTTCTGTACAACTGTCAGCACATCTCCCTTCTGTACAACTGTCAGCACATCTACCTTCATTACAACTGTCAGCACATCTCCCTTCTGTACAACTGTCAACACATCTCCCTTCTGTACAACTGTCAGCACATCTACCTTCATTACAACTGTCAGCACATCTCCCTTCTGTACAACTGTCAGCACATCTCCCTTCTGTACAACTGTCAGCACATATCCCTTCTGTACAACTGTCAGCACACCTCCCTTCTGTACAACTGTCAGCACATCTCCCTTCTGTACAACTGTCAGCACATCTCCCTTCTGTACAACTGTCAGCACATATCCCTTCTGTACAACTGTCAGCACATCTCCCTTCTGTACAACTGTCAGCACATATCCCTTCTGTACAACTGTCAGCACATCTCCCCTCTGTACAACTGTCAGCACACCTCCCTTCTGTACAACTGTCAGCACACCTCCCTTCTGTACAACTGTCAGCCCACCTGCCTACCTTCTGTACAACTGTCAGCACACCTCCCTTCTGTACCACTGTCAGCAAACCACAAGCCATCCAGGTATTTACTTCACTGCCTTCCCCTTGTTCTTTTCCCCTCGATCTTGCAAATTGTCACAATATCTAAATTCTCTAATCAGATTTTCATTTGTATCTTGTAGGACTTGGTCATTGGTTTTTCTGTCTGTCCATGGTATTATCTTTTTATTGTTCAGTATGTTTTCCATCTTGCAAAAGTATACATTCGCCATGACGATTCTTGTTCTAATCTCTTCAAGGCATCTGTGGTCTTTTTTGTTGTTGTGTGGTCTTTTTTGTTGTTGTGTGGTGTGGATGGCTTCAAAGACACCATTATACTTCTTAGATGACCACTTAGCCATTATTTAATTGAGAATGCTGCTCAACAACAGCAAAACAATAACTTATATAACAGCAAAGAACAGATTTCTGGCTGTCGGAGGACTGGATGTATGAAACCTGGAACAAATAACTCACCAACCCATGCCAAACATGACCCGAGACTCTTCTCTGATTTTCTCATTTCAGATCTGTATGATCAGGTATATATGTCTATATACCTGGGTATACTCACTCCTAGACTTGACAGAAGACAGTGACAATAGTGTCTAGACGAGGGGATCTGGCCGACGATCGACGCTCAGAGGAAAGGCGAGACACACATATAATCAGATTGCTACTGGTACTATTAGTATTGGAACTCTTTGCTGGCTGCTGAGGATGGGGACGGAGCGCTTATGGGAATGCCCCCCGAATGCTGTGATGTCGGTTCCTAAATCAATCAATCAATCAATCCCCTTTGGGAATATATCCCCGTCCAGTAGAGTGTTGAGATGGGAAAGGTTACCCAAGGTAGAGTCCAATGGCTTCTGACAAAACTCCCCTTTCTGAGAAGCAGGATCTTAGCATCCTGAACCAAATCAACCAACTCATTCACAAGAGTTATCGGATTCTTCTTTGAATACCTTGACTATGGTATTACCTCAGATGTCAATTTGGTTTAATAACTATTTATTTGACTTAGGAAAAGTTTCATTCAAAAGAAAAGAGGTCAATCTTGGGCTGTACACAATCCTTTCTGTATTACATTACTAATGATTGGAACAGTCTTGTATATCTTGGCTTTGTGTGATTCCTTGTCGTTCACAGGAAAGTAATCACTGGTAAGATAAGCGTGACTCTGGACCATCTTTGATGAGAATATTTTGTTTAATTTCCATGAGAAATAGTTTTAAGTTATAGTTCCCTAAGGCCCTTCAAAGTAGAGCAAGCAAAAGATATAAGGCATCTACAGGTTACTGGCAGGGGTTAAATTAATTGTAGTTTACCTAACCAACAGTATGTACATTCAAACACACCCGGTTCTACAGGCCCAGATGTACATTCAAACACACCCGGTTCTACAGGCCCAGATGTACATTCAAACACACCCGGTTCTACAGGCCCAGATGTACATTCAAACACACCCGGTTCTACAGGCCCAGATGTACATTCAAGATGCAAGCTAGTTGAAAAATGCAGTTTCCCATGCAGATAACCCCTTTTCCCAATGTCCACATGGTCTCTATTATCATATGGGTTAGATCAAAAATGTGGAAGGATTGGCAGATAATTTACTGGATTTTGTTACAGCATCTCCCATCAGATGTTATGACTATTCTGAGATAATTGTACTGATTCACTTATTGAAGAATATTCCCAGTTACTTGTATATTACATTGTGGTATTTCCTTCTTCGTAGTGACGACCCATATCTGTGTCTTCTTACAATTTAACTCTTACCCTGGTTATTCACTGTATGCAACAACCACATCTACTAAATGTTGCAGATCCTGCTGACTGTATTATCCACGTATCTAATGCTATTGATATTACGTCCCCATGATGATTCCTTTCATATCTTCTACATTTCTAAACATATTTTCACTGTTTAGGGATAAAAGATCTGAAGGTATTACACATCCCTGTCTCACACCTCTCTTAATAGGCTGATATTGACCTACTTCATTATCAATTCTTATGGCAGCTTGCTATTTCCAGTATGTTTTTTTACAAGTCTAAGGTCTTTCCCATCAATTTGTAGATCTGCAAGCATCATTTTCATGTTGTATTGTCTTAATTTATTGATAGCCTTTGTGTAGTCAATAAAGCAAAGATGTAGGTCTTTGTTTACTTCTATAGAATGTTCAGTTAATGTTCTCAGCAAACACAGCATTTGCAATAAATATTGAATTCTTAATTCAGGAGGTATATCTCCAGTATCATATATTGTGTTCAGCAGCCTGGTGACTTGGTCTATTCCTTAATTTTATAAGGCATTGATCATTTCTGTTGTGATGTTGTCTGAACCGGGGGTCTTTCCAGTTTTCATATGTTTAAGAACATTCCAAACCTACATCTTCAAAATTGGCGGTCCTTTATTATTAATTTGAATATCATACTGTTCATCTCTGTTATCATAAAGGTTTTTCACATAATCTGACCATACATGTAGATTCTGATCATTTTCTATTATGATTTTACCATATTTTGTTTTTAGACAGCCTGCTGATGTACATGTTCTTTTATTAGTAAGCTCCTGAATTCTTTTGTGCATTGATTTTGTATTTTGATTGTTGTGTTGTTTTTCAATTTCTACGCAATCTTTCTCAAGCCATGCTTCTTTTGTCTCCTTACATAATGTAATGTTCTGACTTGCATGTGAATTTCTTCATATTTGGCAAGATTATTTTTGTTGAGTCTTCTTGTTTCCATTAGTTGTCTCGTTAAAAAGATCCCCTGCCTACCATCGCAAAACTTGAGACCATAACCAACAACTATCTGTCAGCTACCCTCATTCCAACCACCACCTGTCTTCCACGGTTTCTTGTGATAAACATTCCTAAATCGGCTACAAAAACAACCACATCCTCCCCAGACGTGCACAAAAGTGTGCCTCTGCCAAAAAACACCGTTATTCTAGTGAGGCTAGGAATAACTGCTCAAGTGAGAAGAGCTGAAGGTTGGGTTAGTGGGTTCCCACAGAATGAGATGAGTGGGTTCATACCACCACCACCACCCCTCCAGTCCTGATGTGACTGGGACAGTGACAATTATTTCACTTGCTATTTATGTTTTGAGTGAACCAATAAATGTGTCCTGTGTGAGTGATTGAAACAAGTCTTCTACACATGGATCTGTGCCGACACATATGCTAGTAGTGGATCATGTGTACTGTTGGATGTCTGTGGTCTAGACATTGAGACGTGATCTGTGCCGACACATATGCTAGTAGTGGATCATGTGTGCTGTTGGATGTCTGTGGTCTAGACATTGAGATTGATCTGTGCCGACACATATGCTAGTAGTGGATCATGTGTGCTGTTGGATGTCTGTGTCTGTGCCGACATATATGCTAGTAGTGGATCATGTGTGCTGTTGGATGTCTGTGTCTGTGCCGACACATATGCTAGTAGTGGATCATGTGTGCTGTTGGATGTCTGTGGTCTAGACATTGAGATTGATCTGTGCCGACACATATGCTAGTAGTGGATCATGTGTACTGTTGGATGTCTGTGGTCTAGACATTGAGACGTGATCTGTGCCGACACATATGCTAGTAGTGGATCATGTGTGCTGTTGGATGTCTGTGGTCTAGACATTGAGACGTGATCTGTGCCGACACATATGCTAGTAGTGGATCATGTGTGCTGTTGGATGTCTGTGGTCTAGACATTGAGATTGATCTGTGCCGACACATATGCTAGTAGTGGATCATGTGTGCTGTTGGATGTCTGTGGTCTAGACATTGAGATTGATCTGTGCCGACACATATGCTAGTAGTGGATCATGTGTACTGTTGGATGTCTGTGGTCTAGACATTGAGATTGATCTGTGCCGACACATATGCTAGTAGTGGATCATGTGTGCTGTTGGATGTCTGTGTCTGTGCCGACACATATGCTAGTAGTGGATCATGTGTGCTGTTGGATGTCTGTGCCGACACATATGCTAGTAGTGGATCATGTGTGCTGTTGGATGTCTGTGTCTGTGCCGACACATATGCTAGTAGTGGATCATGTGTGCTGTTGGATGTCTGTGTCTGTGCCAACACATATGCTAGTAGTGGATCATGTGTGCTGTTGGATGTCTGTGTCTGTGCCGACACATATGCTAGTAGTGGATCATGTGTGCTGTTGGATGTCTGTGTCTGTGCCGACACATATGCTAGTAGTGGATCATGTGTGCTGTTGGATGTCTGTGCCGACACATATGCTAGTAGTGGATCATGTGTGCTGTTGGATGTCTGTGTCTGTGCCGACACATATGCTAGTAGTGGATCATGTGTGCTGTTGGATGTCTGTGTCTGTGCCAACACATATGCTAGTAGTGGATCATGTGTGCTGTTGGATGTCTGTGTCTGTGCCGACACATATGCTAGTAGTGGATCATGTGTGCTGTTGGATGTCTGTGTCTGTGCCAACACATATGCTAGTAGTGGATCATGTGTGCTGTTGGATGTCTGTGTCTGTGCCGACACATATGCTAGTAGTGGATCATGTGTGCTGTTGGATGTCTGTGTCTGTGCCAACACATATGCTAGTAGTGGATCATGTGTGCTGTTGGATGTCTGTGTCTGTGCCAACACATATGCTAGTAGTGGATCATGTGTGCTGTTGGATGTCTGTGTCTGTGCCGACACATATGCTAGTAGTGGATCATGTGTGCTGTTGGATGTCTGTGTCTGTGCCGACACATATGCTAGTAGTGGATCATGTGTGCTGTTGGATGTCTGTGTCTGTGCCAACACATATGCTAGTAGTGGATCATGTGTGCTGTTGGATGTCTGTGGTCTAGACATTGAGACGTGATCCTCTTGTATGTGTTCATTGTTTGATCCACAGTGAAAACCTGCCTGCTGACAAGTACCTCAACGAGAACATGGACGAGGAGAAGTTCATCCCACTGGAGATTTTTCTGGACTTCCCACGTATCAAGCCCATGTGTAACAGCATCGACCTGCTGACAGCAGCTGTGGAGAGTAAGTGCTATATGTCACTGCCTAGTTTTCTGACATCGCCCTCAACACATCTAACCAATGGGGGAACACCACAGTAGCGTGGTCTCCCAGGTTCCACAGTCTAGTGACCTGACCTCCCAGGTTCCACACTCTAGTGACCTGATCTCCCAGGTTCCACAGTCTAGTGACCTGACCTCCCAGGTTCCACACTCTAGTGACCTGACCTCCCAGGTTCGACAGACTAGTGACCTGACCTCCCAGGTTCCACAGACTAGTGACCTGACCTCCCAGGTTCCACAGACTAGTGACCTGACCTGGGTGTGGTCTGTGCTGGACGTTGTCTGTGCTGAGTGTAATCTGCTGGGAGTGGTGTGGTCTGTGCTGAGTGTAATCTGCTGGGAGTGGTCTAGTCTATGCATGGTGTGGTCTGTGCTGGACGTTGTCTGTGCTGGGTGTGGTCTGCTGGGAGTGGTGTGGTCTGTGCTGGGTGTAATCTGTTGGGAGTGGTGTGGTCTGTGCTAGACATTGTCTGTGCTGAGTGTAATCTACTGGGAGTGGTGTGGTCTGTGCTGAGTGTAATCTGCTGGGAGTGGTGTGGTCTGTGCTGGGTGTAATCTGCTGAGTGTGGTGTGGTCTGTGCTGGGTGTAATCTGCTGAGTGTTGTGTGGTCTGTGCTGAGTGTAATCTGCTGAGTGTGGTGTGGTCTGTGCTGAGTGTAATCTGCTGGGAGTGGTGTGGTCTGTGCTGGGTGTGGTGTGGTCTAGTCTGTGCGTGGTGTGGTCTGTGCTGGGTGTAATCTGCTGAGTGTTGTGTGGTCTGTGCTGAGTGTAATCTGCTGGGAGTGGTGTGGTCTGTGCTGAGTGTAATCTGCTGGGAGTGGTGTGGTCTGTGCTGGGTGTAATCTGCTGGGAGTGGTGTGGTCTGTGCTGGGTGTAATCTGCTGAGTGTGGTGTGGTCTGTGCTGAGTGTAATCTGATGGGAGTGGTGTGGTCTGTGCTGGGTGTGGTGTGGTCTGTGCTGGGTGTAATCTGCTGAGTGTTGTGTGGTCTGTGCTGAGTAATCTGCTGGGAGTGGTGTGGTCTGTGCTGAGTGTAATCTGCTGGGAGTGGTGTGGTCTGTGCTGGGTGTAATCTGCTGAGTGTGGTGTGGTCTGTGCTGGGTGTAATCTGCAGTGTGGTGTGGTCTGTGCTGGGTGTGGTGTGGTCTGTGCTTGGTGTAATCTGCTGGGTGTGGTCTGATCTGTGCTGGATGTGGTCTGTGCTGGATGTGGTCTGGTCTGTGCTGGGTGTGGTCTGGTCTGTGCTAGATGTGGTCTGGTCTGTGCTGGGTGTGGTCTGGTCTGTGCTGGATGTGGTCTGGTCTGTGCTGGGCTTGGTCTGGTCTGTGCTAGATGTGGTCTGGTCTGTGCTGGATGTGGTCTGGTCTGTGCTGGGTGTGGTCTGGTCTGTGCTGGGTGTGGTCTGGTCTGTGCTGGGCGTGGTCTGATCTGTGCTGGGCTTGGTCTGGTCTGTGCTGGATGTGGTCTGGTCTGTGCTGGATGTGGTCTGGTCTGTGTTGGGTGTGGTCTGGTCTGTGCTGGGCGTGGTCTGATCTGTGCTGGGCTTGGTCTGGTCTGTGCTAGATGTGGTCTGGTCTGGTCTGTGCTAGATGTGGTCTGGTCTGTGCTAGATGTGGTCTGGTCTGTGCTAGATGTGGTCTGGTCTGCTGGGTGCGGTCTGGTCTGTGCTGGGTGCGGTCTGGTCTGTGCTGGGTGTGGTCTGTGCTGGATCTGGTCTGTGCTGGGTCTGGTCTGTGGTCTGTGCTGGATGTGGTCTGGTCTGTGCTGGATGTGGTCTGGTCTGTGCTGGGCGTGGTCTGATCTGTGCTGGGCTTGGTCTGGTCTGTGCTAGATGTGGTCTGGTCTGTGCTGGGCTTGGTCTGGTCTGTGCTAGATGTGGTCTGGTCTGTGCTAGATGTGGTCTGGTCTGTGCTGGGCTTGGTCTGGTCTGTGCTGGGCTTGGTCTGTGCTGGGCGTGGTCTGGTCTGTGCTGGATGTGGTCTGGTCTGTGCTGGGCGTGGTCTGTGCTGGGTGTGGTCTGGTCTGTGCTGGGTGTGGTCTGGTCTGTGCTAGATGTGGTCTGGTCTGTGCTAGATGTGGTCTGGTCTGTGCTAGATGTGGTCTGGTCTGTGCTAGATGTGGTCTGGTCTGTGCTGGGCTTGGTCTGGTCTGTGCTGGGCTTGGTCTGTGCTGGGCATGGTCTGGTCTGTGCTGGGCGTGGTCTGGTCTGTGCTGGATGTGATCTGGTCTGGGCTTGGTCTGGTCTGTGCTGGGCTTGGTCTGGTCTGTGCTGGGCTTGGTCTGGTCTGTGCTGGGCGTGGTCTGGTCTGTGCTGGGCGTGGTCTGGTCTGTGCTGGGCGTGGTCTGGTCTGTGCTGGGTGTGGTCTGGTCTGTGCTGGGTGTGGTCTGGTCTGTGCTGGGCTTGGTCTGGTCTGTGCTGGGCTTGGTCTGGTCTGTGCTGGGTGTGGTCTGGTCTGTGCTGGGTGTGGTCTGGTCTGTGCTGGGTGTGGTCTGGTCTGTGCTGGGCTTGGTCTGGTCTGTGCTGGGCTTGGTCTGGTCTGTGCTGGGCTTGGTCTGGTCTGTGCTGGGTGTGGTCTGGTCTGTGCTGGGTGTGGTCTGGTCTGTGCTGGGTGTGGTCTGGTCTGTGCTGGGTGTGGTCTGGTCTGTGCTGGGCTTGGTCTGGTCTGTGCTGGGTGTGGCCTGGTCTGTGCTGGGTGTGGTCTGGTCTGTGCTGGGATTGGTCTGGTCTGTGCTGGGCATGTTCTGGTCTGTGCTGGGTGTGGTCTGTGCTGGGCGTGGTCTGGTCTGTGCTGGGTGTGGTCTGGTCTGTGCTGGGTGTGGTCTGGTCTGTGCTGTGTGTGGTCTGGTCTGTGCTGGGTGTGGTCTGGTCTGTGCTGGGTGTGGTCTGGTCTGTGCTGGGCTTGGTCTGGTCTGTGCTGTGTGTGGTCTGGTCTGTGCTGGGTGTGGTCTGGTCTGTGCTGGGTGTGGTCTGGTCTGTGCTGGGCGTGGTCTGGTCTGTGCTGGGCGTGGTCTCTGCAATGTTGTCTTCAACTAGAATGCAGATATTGTCACTGAAAACTTGTTCCTTCATTTTAGATCTGTGATTGCTTGAGTGCTTGTATGGAGAATTATGTTTGGTAATGTTGCTGTCAATCTTACTTGTCTTTGTACTTGCAGCCAGCGCTGTCCTTGAGCTGTCTGATGATCGGAAGAAGGTCAGGGTGTCCCAGTGCCGTAAAACTCTGACACTGAGAGGATTCCCACTGGCGACCACCGAGCACGTGAGTGACATCAATTTATGATGTCTGACCACTGTAGGTGTTTGTTTGTTTGTTGTTCCCACTGTCGACCGGTGAGTACGTGAGTGGCAACAGTTTATGATGTCTGTACATGTTTGATTCTTGGAGACAGAATTGTTAAATGTAAACCTGTTAACTAAAGCTGTACATGTTTGATTCTTGGACACACAGAATTGTTGAATGTCGATGTGTCCACTAACAATGTACATGTTTGATTCTTGGACACAGAATTGTTGAATGTCAATGTGTCCACTAACAATGTACATGTTTGATTCTTGGACACACACAATTGTTGAATGTCAATGTCTCCACTAACACTGTACATGTTTGATTCTTGGACACACAATTGTTGAATGTCAATGTGTCCACTAACACTGTACATGTTTGATTCTTGGACACACACAATTGTTTGATGTCAATGTCTCCACTAACACTGTACATGTTTGATTCTTGGACACACACAGTTGTTGAATGTCAATGTCTCCACTAACACTGTACATGTTTGATTCTTGGACACACAATTGTTGAATGTCAATGTGTCCACTAACACTGTACATGTTTGATTCTTGGACACACACAATTGTTGAATGTCAATGTCTCCACTAACACTGTACATGTTTGATTCTTGGACACACACAATTGTTGAATGTCAATGTCTCCACTAACACTGTACATGTTTGATTCTTGGACACACAATTGTTGAATGTCAATGTGTCCACTAACACTGTACATGTTTGATTCTTGGACACACACAATTGTTTGATGTCAATGTCTCCACTAACACTGTACATGTTTGATTCTTGGACACACACAGTTGTTGAATGTCAATGTCTCCACTAACACTGTACATGTTTGATTCTTGGACACACAATTGTTGAATGTCAATGTGTCCACTAACACTGTACATGTTTGATTCTTGGACACACACAATTGTTGGATGTCAATGTCTCCACTAACACTGTACATGTTTGATTCTTGGACACACACAGTTGTTGAATGTCAATGTCTCCACTAACACTGTACATGTTTGATTCTTGGACACACAATTGTTGGATGTCAATGTCTCCACTAACACTGTACATGTTTGATTCTTGGACACACACAATTGTTGGATGTCAATGTGTCCACTAACACTGTAAATGTTTGATTCTTGGACACACACAATTGTTGAATGTCAATGTCTCCACTAACACTGTACATGTTTGATTCTTGGACACAGAATTGTTGGATGTCTATGTGTCCACTAACACTGTACATGTTTGATTCTTGGACACACACAGTTGTTGAATGTCAATGCCTCCACTAAAAGTGTACATGTTTGATTCTTGGACACACAATTGTTGGATGTCAATGTCTCCACTAACACTGTACATGTTTGATTCTTGGACACACACAATTGTTGGATGTCAATGTGTCCACTAACACTGTACATGTTGTGATCTGTTGCAGGATGTTCGCCAGTTCATCCTGGAGATGGGAGCCGATGCTCCGACACACATCGAATTTGTCATGTACAAGGACAATTATTCTGTGTGGTACGTCAGCTTCAGCAAGGAGTCGGCGGCCTTGAACAGCTTCTTTCAGTTCCACAACCAGAAGGCTGTCTACAAGGGGCACACCATTGGAGTGAGTACGCAACTGTGTTGTTGATGTGATAGTTGACACACCATTAGAGTGAGTACGCAACTGTGTTGTAGTTGTTGATGTGATAGTTGGCACACTATTGGAGTGAGTACGCAACTGTGTTGTTGATGTGATAGTTGGCACACTATTGGAGTGAGTACGCAACTGTGTTGTTGTTGTTGACGTGATAGTTGGCACACTATTGGAGTGAGTACACAACTGTGTTGTAGTTGTTGACGTGATAGTTGGCACACTATTGGAGTGAGTATGCAACTGTGTTGTAGTTGTTGACATTGTTGTTGACGTGATAGTTGCGTGTGTATAATTATTGGTCATTCAATCTAGAATATACACAGAAATTATCTAGATTCATTGCTACATTGTCTTCCCACCACAAAAATAACCCCAAATTTGCAACCATGGACAGACAGAAAACTCAATGAGCAGACCAAAGTCCTACAAGAAGCAAATGAACATTGTTGAATGTTTAGAGAAATTAGACTTAGACAGTCTATATTTATAACTTCTTTTAGGGCATGTTATGATAATAAATAAACTGGAGAACTTTGTGACAACTGGCAAAATTGAGGGGAAAAGAACCAGGGAAGGCAGAGAATATCTGGATAGCTTGGCCACATGGCACAATCAAGATGTGAACACAGATCCATGACTCATGTGAGATGACGCAACATGACCGCCCATGCTTGTTAGTTAGCACGTGGTGGTGATGTGCAATTTACACAGAAATGACCTAGATCCATGGACACAGCCTTCCCACCACAGTTTACTCACATGTAGTCTAGAATACATTGATCATATTGTCTTATGATTTCTTTCAGTGCTGCATCAAGTCATCAGGGACATGGTCATATTGTCACATGATTTCTTTCAGTGCTGCATCAAGTCATCAGGGACACTAGCTGCTGCAGGTTACTTCCCATCTATGGAGGACTCTAGCCAGCGCAGGTTAGCTTACCACAACCAGGCGGCAGCCGCGGCGGCGGCGGTGGCACCAGCTCCGGTTCATGCAGTTCAGAACCCCATCCCACAGCCACAAGCCCAGCAGCCACAGCCTGTGATGCAGCCGTTCAACACCATGCAGCTGCATTCATACCTGACCGGCTCACCTGCAAACATTTACTACCAGCAGGTGAGAGAGCATTATTTGTGTTCATTGAAAGCCACACGTGTCCTACAGCTCCAGTTCTGGCTATTTCTGTCCTGTTTACAATCTCTGATATCAGCCCGTCATCTCTGTCAATAGAATGGAGCGCTGGAAGTCTAGTTTGCCCTGGCCATACCACGTTAGTCATCAGTCAAATGTTTGATGTAATCATTGTGTGGGAGTTTATAGTTTGCCCTGGCCATACCACGTTAGTCATCAGTCAAATGTTTGATGTGATCATTGTGTGGGAGTTGTTTAGTTTGCCCTGGCCATACCACGTTAGTCATCAGTCAAATGTTTGATGTGATCATTGTGTGGGAGTTGTTTAGCTTGCCTTGACCATACCACGTTAGTCATCAGTCAAATGTTTGATGTGATCATTGTGTGGGAGTTGTTTAGTTTGCCCTGGCCATACCACGTTAGTCATCAGTCAAATGTTTGATGTGATCATTGTGTGGGAGTTGTTTAGCTTGCCTTGACCATACCACGTTGGTCATCAGTCAAATGTTTGATGTGATCATTGTGTGGGAGTTGTTTAGTTTGCCCTGGCCATACCACGTTAGTCATCAGTCAAATGTTTGATGTGATCATTGTGTGGGAGTTGTTTAGCTTGCCTTGACCATACCACGTTGGTCATCAGTCAAATGTTTGATGTGACCATTGTGTGGGAGTTGTTTAGTTTGCCCTGGCCATACCACGTTAGTCATCAGTCAACTGTTTGATGTGATCATTGTGTGGGAGTTGTTTAGTTTGCCTTGACCATACCATGTTGGTCATCAGTCAACTGTTTGATGTGACCATTGTGTGGGAGTTGTTTAGCTTGCCTTGACCATACCATGTTGGTCATCAGTCAACTGTTTGATGTGACCATTGTGTGGGAGTTGTTTAGCTTGCCTTGACCATACCATGTTGGTCATCAGTCAACTGTTTGATGTGACCATTGTGGTCAGTTGTATATGTTGACATACTATTTCTTCTTCTTCTTCTGCGTTCATCCGGATTTTTTTTTCCGGATGTGACTGCTTTGTGCCTGTTTACAGCAGAGCTGCATTCTTGCGCCGTTAGGCCGACACATCCTACTTCTGCGGGCATTTGTTGACCGGGTTAACCTTCCCGGGAGACATACTATTTGAGTCTACTGATTTGCTGGGTGAGAAGTGTGAGATGGTTCTTGTGCCATAGTATCTCTAAATGTTCTGCTGCGTGAATCTGCCACAATCACTTTGCTATGCTATAGTGTATCAATCACCTTGATCTGGTTGTGCTATAGTGTATCATATCACCATGATCTGGTTGTGCTATAGTGTATCTATCACCATGATCTGGTTGTGCTATAGTGTATCACCATGATCTGGTTGTGCTATAGTGTATCACCATGATCTGGTTGTGCTATAGTGTATCTGTCACCATGATCTGGTTGTGCTATAGTGTATCTGTCATCATGATCTGGTTGTGCTATAGTGTATCTCATCATGATCTGGTTGTGCTATAGTGTAGCTGTCATTGTGATCTGGTTGTGCTATAGTGTATCTTTCATGATCTGGTTGTGCTATAGTGTATTTGTCATCATGATCTGGTTGTGCTATAGTGTATCTGTCAAGATCTGGTTGTGCTATAGTGTATCTGTCATCATGATCTGGTTGTGCTATAGTGTATCTTTCATGATCTGGTTGTGCTATAGTGTATCTGTCATCATGATCTGGTTGTGCTAGTGTATCTGTCACCATGATCTGGTTGTGCTATAGTGTATCTGTCATCATGATCTGGTTGTGCTATAGTGTATCTTTCATGATCTGGTTGTGCTATAGTGTATCTGTCATCATGATCTGGTTGTGCTATAGTGTATCTGTCATCATGATCTGGTTGTGCTATAGTGTATCTGTCATCATGATCTGGCTGTGCTATAGTGTATCTATCATGATCTGGTTGTGCTAAAGTGTATCTGTCATCATGATCTGGCTGTGCTATAGTGTATCTATCATGATCTGGTTGTGCTAAAGTGTATGTCGTCATGATCTGGTTGTGCTATAGTGTATCTGTCATCATGATCTGGCTGTGCTATAGTGTATCTATCATGATCTGGTTGTGCTAAAGTGTATCTGTCATCATGATCTGGCTGTGCTATAGTGTATCTATCATGATCTGGTTGTGCTAAAGTGTATGTCGTCATGATCTGGTTGTGCTATAGTGTATCTGTCACCATGATCTGGTTGTGCTATAGTGTATCTTTCATGATCTGGTTGTGCTATAGTGTATCTGTCATCATGATCTGGTTGTGCTATAGTGTATCTATCACCATGATCTGGTTGTGCTATAGTGTATCTGTCATCATGATCTGGCTGTGCTGTAGTGTATCTGTCATCATGATCTGGTTGTGCTATAGTGTATATGTCACCATGATCTGGCTGTGCTATAGTGTATCTGTCACCATGATCTGGTTGTGCTATAGTGTATCTGTCACAATGATCTGGTTGTGCTATAGTGTATCTATCACCATGATCTGGTTGTGCTATAGTATATCTGTCACCATGATCTGGTTGTGCTATAGTGTATCTGTCACCATGATCTGGTTGTGCTATAGTGTATGTCACCATGATCTGGTTGTGCTATAGTGTATCTGTCACCATGATCTGGTTGTGCTATAGTGTATCTGTCACCATGATTTGGTTGTGCTATAGTGTATGTCACCATGATCTGGTTGTGCTATAGTGTATCTATCACCATGATCTGGTTGTGCTATAGTGTATCTGTCACCATGATCTGGTTGTGCTATAGTTTATCTGTCACCATGATCTGGTTGTGCTATAGTGTATCTGTCACCATGATCTGGTTGTGCTATAGTGTATCTGTCACAATGATCTGGTTGTGCTATAGTGTATCTATCACCATGATCTGGTTGTGCTATAGTGTATCTGTCACCATGATCTGGTTGTGCTATAGTGTATCTGTCACAATGATCTGGTTGTGCTATAGTGTATCTGTCACCATGATCTGGTTGTGCTATAGTGTATCTGTCACCATGATCTGGTTGTGCTATAGTGTATGTCACCATGATCTGGTTGTGCTATAGTGTATCTACCACCATGATCTGGTTGTGCTATAGTGTATCTACCACCATGATCTGGTTGTGCTATAGTGTATCTGTCACCATGATCTGGTTGTGCTAGTGTATCTGTCACCATGATCTGGTTGTGCTATAGTCTATCGGTCATCATTCTCTTGCTGTGCTATAATGTTTCTGCCACCTTAATCTTGCACCTTAATCTTAACATATACTGACATTTCATTCTGTCATTTGCATACATTGTATTGTGGTGTGCTGTCAGTTTGTGTCAGTAAGTATCATTTGTGAATATTTGCAGACACCACAAGTTTGTGTCAGTAAGTATCATTGTTTGTGAATGTTTACAGACACCACAAGTTTGTGTCAGTAAGTATCATTGTTTGTGAATGTTTACAGACACCACAAGTTTGTGTCAATAAATATCATTGTTTGTGAATGTTTGCAGACACCACAAGTTTGTGTCAATAAATATCATTGTTTGTGAATGTTTGCAGACACCACAAGTTTGTGTCAATAAATATCATTGTTTGTGAATGTTTGCAGACACCACAAGGATCCTTCTTACCATACATGACAGGGATGATACACAGCTGGCCTGGACCTGCAGCCGCCATGGAACCTGGACTAGTGAGTATTTGAGTGACGGCACAGGTAGACGGCAGGCTTATGTGTAGCCTGGACTAGTGAGTATTGTGACGGCACAGGTAGACAGCAGGCTCATGTGTAGCCTAGACTAGTGAGTATTTGAGATATCAGATAGTGACAGCACAAGTAGACAGCAGGCTCATGTGTAGCCTAGACTAGTGAGTATTTGAGATATCAGATAGTGACAGCACAAGTAGACAGCAGGCTCATGTGTAGCCTAGACTAGTGAGTATTTGAGTGACAGCACAGGTAGACGGCAGGCTTATGTGTAGCCTGGACTAGTGAGTATTTGAGATATCAGATAGTGACAGCACAGGTAGATGACAGGCTCATGTGTAGCCTAGACTAGTGAGTATTTGAGTGACAGCACAGGTAGACGGCAGGCTCATGTGTAGCCTGGACTAGTGAGTATTTGAGATATCAGATAGTGACAGCACAAGTAGGCAGCAGGCTCATGTGTAGCCTAGACTAGTGAGTATTTGAGATATCAGATAGTGACAGCACAAGTAGACAGCAGGCTCATGTGTAGCCTAGACTAGTGAGTATTTGAGATATCAGATAGTGACAGCACAGGTAGACGACAGGCTCATGTGTAGCCTAGACTAGTGAGTATTTGAGTGACAGCACAGGTAGACGACAGGCTCATGTGTAGCACACTTAGTCAGTCAACACACTTAGACAACCAATACACGTCCAATGCCACCACACATACACACACACACACACACACACACAAAATGATATAAATGTAATGCCAACACATAAAGTCAACAGTTACAAGTTAGTTGCATATCCTATGGAGAACATCAGTCAACCCCAGCATTTTTTGGCTGTTTTTTGTGTGTGATTTCTTGACTTTACCTACAGTAGTTTGCCATTGCTACAGAAACTCATACCATTGTGTGAAAATACAACGCAAGGCACTTTGTTGCCATATTTCGAACTTGGTATTCGGGATTACAAATTATGTCCACAATCTCTTGGCTTCAGAGCTGGTTAGACAATAGATATAAATATAAAGCCGACATGTAGTGCCACTTTAGAGAGGGAGTGTAGACAGAACTAGCCCTGAAACTAGACTGGGTTAACTTTGGTCAGTGTGACCAATTTCCTTTATTTTGTGGCTATAAACTAGTTCTTGTCTGTTCAACATGTTGGTTTTGTCATCCGTAGATTATGCAAAACAATGGACTCCAGCCACAGCATATACGAACATCAATGCCGCGGGCACACTTGATGACTACAGGGAATAACCAACAGCATCGCTTCAGCAGGTAAGTTTACTTACCAGTGGATATTCAGTGTTGTTTGTCTCACTGTGTGGTCTGATGGATTCTGGCTCTAGAAGCAGGCCAGAGCTTTGTGACAGAGACTAATGCAGATATTCAGTGTTGTTTGTCTCACTGTGTGGTCTGCTGGATTCAGGCTCTAGAAGCAGGCCAGAGCTGTGTGACAGAGACTAATGCAGATATTCAGCGTTGATGTTTGTCTCACTGTGTGGTCTGATGGATTCTGGCTCTAGAAGCAGGCCAGAGCTGTGTGACAGAGACTAATGCAGATATTCAGTGTTGATGTTTGTCTCACTGTGTGGTCTGATGGATTCTGGCTCTAGAAGCAGGCCAGAGCTGTGTGACAGAGACTAATGCAGATATTCAGCATTGATGTTTGTCTCACTGTGTGGTCTGATGGATTCTGGCTCTAGAAGCAGGCCGGAGCTGTGTGACAGAGACTAATGCAGATATTCAGCGTTGATGTTTGTCTCACTGTGTGGTCTGATGGATTCTGGCTCTAGAAGCAGGCCAGAGCTGTGTGACAGAGACTAATGCAGATATTCAGCGTTGATGTTTGTCTCACTGTGTGGTCTGATGGATTCTGGCTCTAGAAGCAGGCCGGAGCTGTGTGACAGAGACTAATGCAGATATTCAGCGTTGATGTTTGTCTCACTGTGTGGTCTGATGGATTCTGGCTCTAGAAGCAGGCCGGAGCTGTGTGACAGAGACTAATGCAGATATTCAGCGTTGATGTTTGTCTCACTGTGTGGTCTGATCGATTCTGGCTCTAGAAGCAGGCCGGAGCTGTGTGACAGAGACTAATGCAGATATTCAGCGTTGATGTTTGTCTCACTGTGTGGTCTGATGGATTCTGGCTCTAGAAGCAGGCCGGAGCTGTGTGACAGAGACTAATGCAGATGCTATCATGACAGGACACTTAGAACACATTATCTCCATTGCTGGCCTGCCTTTCTTGTTTGCCCACTACACATGTATGTTTAGTACAAGCATGCACATTTGATCCATTCATTCACCTGGCTAATTGCTGCTCAATCCACTGATGACTGGAACACACACCTGTCATGTGACATGTCATGTACTCTGTTATACCATCCTAATTCTAGCATTTCTAGCAGCACCCGTGCTTGTGGGGGGGGGGGGGGGGTTCATGGAGCCTGTCAGCTCGCACTGCTAGAGGGCTATTATTAGCCATGTATACACCTAAACGTGCAGGTAAATTCCAGAACTGTACACTTAAATATCCAGGAGGATTCCAGAACTGTACACCTAAACATCCAAGTAGATTCCAGAACTGTACACCTAAACATCCAGGTAGATTCCAGAACTGTACACTTAAATATCCAGGTGGATTCCAGAACTGTACACCTAAACATCCAGGTAGATTTCCAGAGCTATCTGGTATAGTTGTAACTATCCAGTCAGATTGGCGTTAAAAAAGGTCACTTAAAAGTCGACAGGTTCGACTTCATTTCACCGGGTTTTATCCCATATGGCTTGGTCTTTTTCCGCAGCGCGGAAAGAGTCGCACAAAAATTGAACTCCGTAGCTCTAGTTACGACCTACAGGAGTCTCCGAAAAATTTCTGATAAGAAAGTTCTGATATTTTTCAATGTGTGAAATGCTCTGCTCATGAATGTTTTGTTGTTATGAAATGTGTAATAGATGAACAATTGAACATGTTAAATTGTCTTCACAGGCCACAGCGAACCAGGCATAACAACCCAGAGCGCTCTACCGATCGCCCATCGGTGGTGTCCATGCCAGTACCGCCCCCAGCTAGCCCTCACGGCAGTGACAACAGTGTGACCGCTGTGGTAGTGTCACAAGAGGCATACATGCCGCGCCGGGCCACACTGCAGGAGGATGTGACCGCCGCCATGATGGCCCAGAGTCAGATGACCAACCACAAGTTTGCTGCAGCCGTAGCCACCCAACACCAGCCACACATAGTCACCACCGCTGCTCCCTCCACCGCCCTCCTGCACCCGTCGGGGCTGGAATCCATGTCTGTCGGGCACTACCAGCCTGCCCAACACCACCAGCATCAGCACCAGCATTCGGTCATGATTCAGGCAGCGGTCCCTGCCACCACCAGTGCCCCACCCCCACACATCACCAGCAACCCTCCACCTAACACACAGATGCTGCACCACCAGCACATTCAACCCCCACCACCCATACCCCAACATCACCACCAAGCACCGCCACCCCAAACAGTTCATCACCACCACCACCAACAGCAGCAGCAGCAGCAGCATTATCAGCCACAAAGCAACCACTCGGTGCAGCACGGCAACCAGCTGCCCCCACAAGCCCAGCACCAGCCTACTGCCCACCCAGGCCAGCACCACCCAGCCTACCAGCACCACATGGCCCACCACCAGCAACAACAGCACCACTACCACAACTCCCAACAGCACCACCACCAGTACCTGCCTCCACAGTCCCACCAGCAGTCACCGCCAGGCAATCGCACTGACAAGTAAGTGCTCTCCTTTGTCCACTCATATCTCCTCCCTCTGTCCACCCACATCTCCCTCTGTCCACCCACATCTCCCTCTGTCCACCCACATCTCCTCCCTCTGTCCACCCACATCTTCTCCCTCCCTCTGTCCACCCACATCTCCTCCCTCTGTCTATCCACATCTTCTCCCTCTGTCCACCCACATCTCCTCCCTCTGTCCACCCACATCTTCTCCCTCTGTCTACCCACATCTCCTCCCTCCCTCTGTCCACCCACATCTCCTCCCTCTGTCCACCCACATCTCCTCCCTCTGCTCTCCTCTGACTCTTGCTGCCCGCTGTATTCATGTTGAGGTTAATCTTCTGTCACTTCTGTATTTATCATCTTCTGTAGTTCCTTTTGACTTGTTGCTATCAAGATGGGTCATTGTGACTACAGAAATCTCTGGTATATTTTCTGTAGATCTCATATGGTGACAATACATAACCTTAGCAAACCAACACTGAATTTAATTGTCCGTTAAAGGAACATGATATAACTGAAAGCCTTTCTCATCCTCAACTTTTGTATGAATACTCAGCTTTGTATATAGCATGTGGTCTGACAGCTGAAAGGTATCCGTAAGTTACAGCAGTCACATAATTTCTCCCAGGAAAGAGAAGAAATAATGTAGAGGAGCTGAGCTGAGCTAAGAACCGACATTACTGCACTGGTTACATTCCCATACGCTCTCCGTCCCCTCGTTCAACACAAAATATTCCTTTCTCCATATTACTAAGTATACTGAGTCCGTGATGAAGACAGTGTGTGTTACAGTGGTCTCCTCTAACCAATGGAATGCCGCTGTTACTGCTTCCACTTCGTAGTCTCATATGCCAGACTTGTCAAGAATTGTCCATTAGCCTTCGCAATGAAACCCCAACCACTACATCTGTTTCTCACCACTGACCCATCAGTGTAGGTCACTATGACACCTTGATGTGTATTACTCTGGATAAGTTCTTACACCTCAAACTCTCTGCAGCCTGTTGTCCATTCTCTGTACTCACGTCCCAGTGTCACTATTATCTTGTGCCAGTCTGTAGATGTAGAGAAAATACTGCACGGACTTACCTGACTGCTGACCTAATCAATGACAGAAAATACAACTTGTGTGTCTTTGCTGATGGGAATTAGATAGGCAGGTAGCACATTTAGTGCCCATTAGAGGGGCTTAGTGAACAGTTAGAGGGGCTGAGTGAACATTTAGAGGTGCCGGGTGAACATTTAGAGGTGCTCAGTGAACATTTAGAGATGCTGAGTGAACATTTAGAGGTGCTGGGTGAACATTTAGAGGTGCCGAGTGAACATTTAGAGGTGCCGAGTGAACATTTAGAGATGCCGAGTGAACATTTAGAGGTCCCGGGTGAACATTTAGAGGTGCCGAGTGCACATTTAGAGGTGCCGAGTGAACATTTAGAGGTCCCGGGTGAACATTTAGAGGTGCCAAGTGCACATTTAGAGGTGCCGAGTGAACATTTCCTGGGGATATTGAGGACCATTCTTTTGAGACCTCAAGTGCAATTTGCCTCTTGGCATCCTTGTTGGGGTTGATCAACACGCCATTATATGGATAGACCAGCCAATTTGAGCAATCAGCTGGAACCATGTGGTGGTTGTCAGGCAGTTCCATTACTTCCATTGTTCCAGTTGCTGGTAGATTGTTGGTGTGTGTTTGGTTTGGGCAGGTACTAATGTGCAGACTGATTGTGGATGTGAATATGATGTGATTCTGCCAGATTTTGCTGTACATGTTTTCTAAATCTTGTTTAATTCTGTTGTTTCTAGGAGAAATAGACGGAAAAGAGAGGACAATGTACGCAGTCAGGTAAGTTTGTCTGAGAACAATGATCATTGTGCAATTATTGTGGGATGGGAGAGCCAATCTTGTCAGACATGGTGACCAATGGGTGGATGTGCGGACACTGCTTTCTCACTATAGCCCCAGCAACATTTGTGTGGATGAGATTGCTTCTTATCCTAGGTCCTAGATGTGTGAGAGTGCAGGTCCTAGATGTGTGAGAGTGCAAGGCCCAGGATGTGTGATAGTGCAGGTCCTAAATGTGTGATAGTGCAGGTCCTAGATGTGTGAGAGTGCAAGGCCCTAGATGTGTGAGAGTGCAGGTCCTAGATGTATGAGAGTGCAGGTCCTAGATGTGTGAGAGTGCAGGTCCTAGATGTGTGAGAGTGCAAGGCCCAGCATGTGTGATCCTCATCTCATTGGATTCTTGGCAGTATGTCAACCAAACTTCTGTCATGACTGGTATATATAGATTTCTGGCAGTGTTTTGTTGCGCTCGCAACAATTTTGCATGTGGATTAGCTTTCCCTATTAAGTGTGCCTCGCCAACAGTCGAACCCACTCCGACTTCAAAGGTACTTGTAATTTACGTCCCCAAGTCAAGGACAATAGGTCAACATTTTAGTCCAACTGTCCGGTGCAGGGGTTGAACCCCTTACCTCAGCATCAGCACACCGGATGAACACATGTTCTTATCCATTTGGACATGCTGACCTTCCAGCAGTGTTAACTCCCCTCAGGCAAGCTTGATTTGTGCGTCAGGTACTCATGCTTACAATTACTGGACAGATCAAGACCAGGATCATTGAATACTGACAAATAGCATTTAAATAGCATTAAATTGCATTTAATCGTGTACATGCTCTTTGGCCTGTGAAAAAAGTAGCAGACACCATAAAGCTGTCTGTTCCACTATACAAAAAAATAACACCATCGTGAGATGATATTTAACAAGATATCAGACCCAGAGGGCACCACATAGAGAGTGTAGTGCATGTGCTGCACAGACATGACACCAGGTGGGGTAGAAGAAGTGGAAGCACGTTGACCTTGCAGCACAGAGTGACAGTCAGAGCAGTCATGTGTTGTATGGCCGGGATGGTTGATTGCCTCAGGTGTGGCCATGAAGGAACAAGTCAGGTGTCCATCAACAGTCTATACGTGTATGTCTTTTGTCAGTGATTGAGTCAGGTGTCCATCAACAGTCTATGCGTGTATGTCAGTGATTGAGTCAGGTGTCCATCAACAGTCTATGCGTGTATGTCAGTGATTGAGTCAGGTGTCCATCAAGAGTCTATGCGTGTATGTCAGTGATTGAGTCAGGTGTCCATCAACAGTCTATGCGTGTATGTCAGTGATTGAGTCAGGTGTCCATCAACAGTCTATGCGTGTATGTCAGTGATTGAGTCAGGTGTCCATCAACAGTCTATGCGTGTATGTCAGTGATTGAGTCAGGTGTCCATCAACAGTCTATGCGTGTATGTCAGTGATTGAGTCAGGTGTCCATCAACAGTCTATGCGTGTATGTCAGTGATTACAAACCCCACCTTACTGTTATCCTTGTGTATTGCAGCGCGTGGAGCGTAATCAGTCCAGCCGAACTCACTTTAGCTCCCAGAACCTAGCTGCCGTGGACAATTTTACCATGGAGGCGAACTCCTTCCCACCGCTGCCGGGAACGCTGGTAAGTTGGAGCGGTGTACTTGTGGTTTGTCTTCGGCTGCCAGTGGAAATCTAGTGCGGTTTGCAGATGCCGAGCGTTGTAGTGACAAAGTGCTGTTTAGACCAGATCATGGCATCATTAGATGGGGTTATCGGTTGACACTAGATCATGGCATCATTAGATGGGGTTATCAGTTGACACCAGATCATGGCATCATTAGATGGGGTTATTAGTTGACACCAGATCATGGCATCATTAGATGGGGTTATTAGTTGACACCAGATCATGGCATCATTAGATGGGGTATCAGTTGACACCAGACCATGGCATCATTAGATGGGGTTATCAGTTGACACCAGATCATGGCATCATTAGATGGGGTATCAGTTGACACCAGATCATGGCATCATTAGATGGGGTTATTGGTTTACACCAGACCATGGCATCATTAGATGGGGTTATTAGTTGATACCAGATCATGGCATCATTAGATGGGGTTATCGGTTGACACTAGATCATGGCATCATTAGATGGGGTTATCGGTTGACACCAGATCATGGCATCATTAGATGGGGTATCAGTTGACACCAGATCATGGCATCATTAGATGGGGTATCAGTTGACACTAGATCATGGCATCAGATGGATTTATTGGTTGACACCAGATCATGGCATCATTAGATGGGGTTATTGGTTGACACCAGATCATGGCATCATTAGATGGGGTTATTGGTTTACACCAGATCATGGCATCATTAGATGGGGTTATCAGTTGACACCAGATCATGGCATCATTAGATGGAGTTATTGGTTGACACCAGATCATGGCATCATTAAATGGGGTTATCGGTTGACACTAGATCATGGCATCATTAGATGGGGTTATTGGTTTACACCAGATCATGGCATCATTAGATGGGGTTATCAGTTGACACCAGATCATGGCATCATTGGATGGAGTTATTGGTTGACACCAGATCATGGCATCATTAGATGGGGTTATTGGTTGACACCAGATCATGGCATCATTAGATGGGGTTATTAGTTGACACCAGATCATGGCATCATTAGATGGGGTTATTGGTTGACACCAGATCATGGCATCATTAGATGGGGTTATTAGTTGACACCAGATCATGGCATCAATAGATGGGGTTATCAGTTGACACCAGATCATGGCATCATTAGATGGGGTTATTGGTTGACACCAGATCATGGCATCATTAGATGGGGTATCAGTTGACACCAGATCATGGCATCATTAGATGGGGTTATCGGTTGACACCAGATCATGGCATCATTAGATGGGGTATCAGTTGACACCAGATCATGGCATCATTAGATGGAGTTATCAGTTGACACCAGATCATGGCATCATTAGATGGAGTTATCAGTTGACACCAGATCATGGCATCATTAGATGGAGTTATTAGTTGACACTAGATCGTGGCATCATTAGATGGGGTTATTAGTTGACACCAGATCATGGCATCATTAGATGGGGTTATCGGTTGACACCAGATCATGACATCATTAGATGGGGTTATTGGTTGACACCAGATCATGGCATCATTAGATGGAGTTATCAGTTGACACCAGATCATGGCATCATTAGATGGAGTTATCAGTTGACACCAGATCATGGCATCATTAGATGGAGTTATTAGTTGACACTAGATCATGGCATCATTAAATGGGGTTATCGGTTGACACTAGATCATGGCATCATTAGATGGGGTTATTGGTTTACACCAGATCATGGCATCATTAGATGGGGTTATCAGTTGACACCAGATCATTGGATGGAGTTATTGGTTGACACCAGATCATGGCATCATTAGATGGGGTTATTGGTTGACACCAGATCATGGCATCATTAGATGGAGTTATCAGTTGACACCAGATCATGGCATCATTAGATGGAGTTATTAGTTGACACTAGATCATGGCATCATTAGATGGGGTTATTAGTTGACACCAGATCATGGCATCATTAGATGGGGTATCAGTTGACACCAGATCATGGCATCATTAGATGGGGTTATCGGTTGACACCAGATCATGGCATCATTAGATGGGGTATCAGTTGACACCAGATCATGGCATCATTAGATGGAGTTATCAGTTGACACCAGATCATGGCATCATTAGATGGAGTTATTAGTTGACACTAGATCATGGCATCATTAGATGGGGTTATTAGTTGACACCAGATCATGGCATCATTAGATGGGGTTATCGGTTGACACTAGATCATGGCATCATTAGATGGGGTTATCGGTTGACACCAGATCATGGCATCATTAGATGGGGTATCAGTTGACACCAGATCATGGCATCATTAGATGGGGTATCAGTTGACACTAGATCATGGCATCAGATGGATTTATTGGTTGACACCAGATCATGGCATCATTAGATGGGGTTATTGGTTGACACCAGATCATGGCATCATTAGATGGGGTTATTAGTTGACACCAGATCATGGCATCATTAGATGGGGTTATTGGTTGACACCAGATCATGGCATCATTAGATGGGGTTATTAGTTGACACCAGATCATGGCATCAATAGATGGGGTTATCAGTTGACACCAGATCATGGCATCATTAGATGGGGTTATTGGTTGACACCAGATCATGGCATCATTAGATGGGGTATCAGTTGACACCAGATCATGGCATCATTAGATGGGGTTATCGGTTGACACCAGATCATGGCATCATTAGATGGGGTATCAGTTGACACCAGATCATGGCATCATTAGATGGAGTTATCAGTTGACACCAGATCATGGCATCATTAGATGGAGTTATTAGTTGACACTAGATCATGGCATCATTAGATGGGGTTATTAGTTGACACCAGATCATGGCATCATTAGATGGGGTTATCGGTTGACACCAGATCATGACATCATTAGATGGGGTTATTGGTTGACACCAGATCATGGCATCATTAGATGGGGTTATTGGTTGACACTAGAAGATCATAGCATCATTAGATGGGGTTATTAGTTGACACCAGACCATGGCATCATTGGATAAGGTTGTCAGTTGTCTAGAAAATCAATCTGGGCTTGATCGCAATGGCCTACTGAGGACATGCATTTGTTTTTGTGATGAAGATTTGTATTGACACAAGAGGTCATTGATAAAATGTGAAATGTGTCGAGAAATTGCACCGATACAATAGGTCATTAGTGAAATGTGTAGAGAAATTATACTGATACAAGAGGTCATTTATACAATGTGAAACGTGTAGAGAAATTGTACAGACACAAGAGGTCGTGTTTACAATGATAATATGTGTAGAGAAATTGTACAGACACAAGAGGTCGTGTTTACAATGATAGATGTGTAGAGAAATTGTACAGACACAAGAGGTCGTGTTTACAATGATAATATGTGTAGAGAAATTGTACAGACACAAGGTCGTGATGTTTAGTGATGATTGTTGTTGGCTTCTTTTCCACAGAGCAGCCTGTCTAACTCGGAGGTCTCCCATGAGAGCAGAATGGCCGATATTGTGCGAGGCATCTCACGCAACGCCAGCCTCAGCAACTCACATGCCCCGAGAGCCTCACCCTCGACTCCTAGCCCAGTGGCCACACCCCCAGCCTCGCTGACTTCAGGAGCTGTTGCCGGGCAGCATCAGGGTCTGTCGCAGTCATCGCTGGTCGATGCTCACAGTGTGGATGATGATGATGTCACTTATTCATCGCAGGATGATGTGGACACAGATGTGAACACGTTTGAAACCAAAGTTATCAGATCAGACCTGCATGGTCTGTCTTCCATGGCCGAGGCCACCATGCTTCCATCACAGTCCAGGTTGGTACGCTTTCTGTCCGCCCACTTAACCCTGTCCTTCTTTTCATACTTGAAACACACACAGTGCAACTGTCATGACCTGCAATTTTGCATAACATTTTGTGTTAAGTTTTCATGTTAATTTGTATTGTTGTGTTGAATGTCCCCCTTTTTTGCGCTTATATTAAAATTAGATTCAGATATATATCATAGTTACCATAGCCGTGCATTGAATTTGTAGACGAACGCATCAAGTGCTTCGGAGAGTTTAGTTTAGTCGGTGGATCAACATCACGGCACACGGGTGTAACCCATAAGTGCTCCGTTCTACTCCTAACTCAAGCCTGAGGCCGGAGAAACTCAGCTCAGTGCATGAACTCCGTAGCACCAGCAAGGATCGTGAAATACTTTGGGTAGATTTTTAACTCAAAATTTTGCCTGGGCAGTGCCATTAGGCTACTCTTTTTCTATTTCCAACTGCCAAGGGATTTTTTACATGCGCAACAATACACATGGACGTCTGATCACACTACCCAGAGACTAGGGGAAATTTTGTTACTAGTAGTCTGCGTAAAAAAATCCCGGCCCTCACCGGGACTCGCACACATCGGACATGATGCAGGCATCTTCAGACATATTGTGAGAATGAACCCCTATCAGCAAGCACTTAGTGTGTCTTGACACCAGCTGTGGCTATGAAGCTAGTGGAAGTACAAATGAGCCCCTATCAGAAAGTACTTGACACCAGCTGTGGCTATGAAGCTAGTGGAAGTACAAATGAGCCCACTTCAATGTCAACCTGGCCTGCTAGTCTCCCTCCTGTCATAGATGATTTCATGCAACTCTAATCTGAAACAACAGCACTGTATGTATTATAAATGGCTGGGAAGTAGGTTCATCTGAGACCACAGCACTGTATGTATTATAAATGGCTTGGAAGTAGGTTCATCTGAAACAACAGCACTGTATGTATTATAAATAGCTGGCAAGTAGGTTCATCTGAGACCACAGCACTGTATGTATTATAAATGGCTGGGAAGTAGGTTCAGACACGAGCTGAGTGCATCCAGACCACACATTTGGCTTCACACTCAAAACAAACAACAAAAAATACACATTTCGCGCGCGCACACACAGACAGAGAGAGTTGGTAGTTGAACCCTCTGGCAGGATGTATGGTCTTGTCCGATGAGTTTGGGGCATGTCAGCCCTAACAAGGGCCTGCACCTATGGTCATGAGGTTGGTGTGACAACCCCAAGCCATAGCACCATCTCCTGGTTTGGGAGTTGGGGGGAGCTCAAATCAAATCAAATCAACTTTATTAGGGTCACAAATTGGGCGCGCAGGCCCGTCTTACATTCGGCCCTTCCAATCACTCGTCTTTCGTTCATCAAGAGCATTATACATTTACATAGGAAGAAAAATAAACATTGTGAAATGAATATTGTAAACATAAACAAGGCTAATTACCATGTTATGAGGCCCATCTCCCACCTATCCATACATCACCCCACCCACACAACACCCCCACCTACCCACACACACTCGCACCAAGGGACACATACACACCCCCACCTACTGACACACACGCACACCAAGGGACACATACATACCCCACCAACCGACCCATCCCCCTCACGCACATCCCCCACCCACACACACTGCCCTCACCTGATCCCCCAACCAAAACACACTCGCCACCCACAAACATTCCCCCACCAACCCACACATCCCACGCCCATCCACATCCTCTCCCCACCCACACCTCAAACCACCCATCCCCCACCCACATCTCCATCGACAACATATACCCCACCCACACACACAATTCCCCCACCAACCCACACATCCACTCACACATCCCCAAACCATACACACACATCCCCACCAACTGACATGCCCCTACCCCCCCCCCCCCCCACACACACACACACATCTCCCTAACCACCCATACATCCCCAATCCACTCACACACACCCCACCACCCACACATACAACTTCCACCCACCCACACATGCCTTAACCTAATCCCCCACCACACAATCCCCCACCCGCACATCACATCACCCCCTACCATGCACTATTCCCAACCCACGCACCACATACACACATATCCCTCACCAACACATCCCCACTTACACACCACACACATATCCCCCACCCAGATACCACACAATATTCCCACCCACACCCACACAGATACCCTTACCCATCCACCCCACTCACACACCACAAAAATCCCCCACCCACACACACATACCTCACCCACACAATATCACCAACCAACACACCACACACGCATTCCTTACCCGTACACCAACACACACTCACTCACACACCCCCACCCACCCACTCCCAACCAAACATCTCTCGATCACAATACCCCTACCCCCACACATCCTCCACCCACTCACACATCCCACCCTGACACATACAACTCACCCACCTACACATCCCTAAGCCACTCACACACCCCCACCCACACATTCCCCATCCACACACACACATCTCCCACCCACACTCCCCCACATACTTCCCCCAACCACCACAATCCCCTGCTCACCCACACATATACCCCACCCCTATGCACATTCCCCACACCCATCACACACATCCCCTACACCACACACTACCCTCCACCCATACCACCACAAACATACCCTCCACCCACACATCATTCACACATCCCCCACCAACACACCGCACACATATCTCAAACTCACACACCATACACTTCTCCCCACCCGCCCTTCCATCCCAAATCCACCCAACACAATCCCCAACCCACACAACCCGCCTCCCACACATACTTCCTCAAACCATCCACACATCTCCACCCACATAAACACACATCCCTTGCATCCGTCCCATACACATATCCTCCACCCATACACACATCCCCCACACCCATTCCAACACCCCTACTTTCACCCCCACACATCCATCCACACATTCCACCAACACCCACAAATACCACTACCCACCAAAACCCACACACCCCAACCCATCCAAATGCATACCCCCACCCACACACACCCCACCCACACATATCCCCACACTCACACACATCCCCATGTGACGTAAAAATAGTGATGCTCTCTCTCTCTCTCCCTCTCTCTCTCTCTCTCTCTCTCTCTCTCTCTCTCTCTCTCTCTCTCTCTCTCTCTCTCTCTCTCTCACACACACACACACACATTCACTCTCACGCTCACACATTCACTCTTCCGCTCATTCATTCACTCTCACGCATTCACTCTCCCGCTCATTCACTCTCACGCCCACTCATTCACTATCCCGCTCACTCATTCACTTTCCCGTTCACTCATTCACTCTCCCGCTCACTCATTCACTCTCACGCTCACTCGTTCTGTCTCTCATTCACACTCACTGACTCACTCACTAAAACTACAGTAATGAACATGAGTTTATATTATGCATGATAAAATCAAATGGTATTTAACTGATAATATGACAGATGAGAATACACAAACATATGGATTCGCGTGTTACATAACAGCTCAGAATCTAGTAGATGGATACAGATTTCCCGGGAAGGTTAACCTAGTCAACAAATGCCCGCAGAAGTCGGATGTGTCGACCTAACAGCGCAAGAACGCAGTTCTGCTGTAAACAAACACAACGCAATCCAAAAAACCTCCAGATGAACACAGAAGAAGAAGGATACACGCTTGTTGTAACAGTTGTGTTTTTCTCATTTGTTGTAACAGTTGTGTTTTTTACATTTGTTGTAAGTTTTGTTTTTCACTCCGAATCAGAGCCCAAAAGATCAGTAGTGCAGTGACGTCACCTACAGCCCTGCAAACTCCCAGACAGGCAGACAACCGCCAGAGCTCACTCCACCCACAGGCGCAGGGCAAGGGACCCCAGCAGACTGGCTACAGCTTTCAGCAGGTGTCCGCAGTCGTCGTGTCCACCTCTGTAAGTCACCTCACTGCTTCTGCTAGTTGACATAATATACTATCCTCATTGCTCACATACTTACCTCATGTCCCCTCACATACTTACCTCATGTCCCCTCACATACTTACCTCATATCCCCTCACATACTTACCTCATATCCCCTCACATACTTACCTCATATCCCCTCACATACTTACCTCATATCCCCTCACATACTTACCTCATATCCCCCTCACATACTTACCTCATATCCCCTCACATACTTACCTCATATCCCCTCACATACTTACCTCATATCCCCCTCACATACTTACCTCATATCTCCCTCACATACTTACCTCATATCCCCTCACATACTTACCTCATATCCCCTCACATACCTCATATCCCCTCACATACTTACCTCATATCCCCTCACATACTTACCTCATATCTTCTCACATACCACATATCCCCTCACATACTTACCTCATATGCCCTCACATACTTACCTCATATCCCCTCACATACTTACCACATATCCCCTCACATACTTACCACATATCTTCTCACATACTTACCTCATATCTTCTCACATACTTACCTCATATCTTCTCATATACTTACCTATATTCTCACATACTTACCTCATATCTTCTCACATACTTACCACATATCTTCTCACATACCATATATCCCCTCACATACTTACCACATATCTTCTCACATACTTACCTCATATCTTCTCACATACTTACCTCATATCCCCTCACATACTTACCTCATATCCCCTCACATACTTACCTCATATCCCCTCACATACTTACCTCATATCCCTCACATACTTACCTCATATCCCCTCACATACTTACCTCATATCCCCTCACATTACCTCATATCCCCTCACATACTTACCTCATATCCCCTCACATACTTACCTCATATCCCCTCACATACTTACCTCATATCCCCTCACATACTTACCACATATCCCCTCACATACTTACCTCATATCCCCTCACATACTTACCTCATATCCCCTCACATACTTACCTCATATCCCCTCACATACTTACCTCATATCCCCTCACATACTTACCTCATATCCCCTCACATACTTACCTCATATCCCCCTCACATACTTACCTCATATCCCCTCACATACTTACCTCATATCCCCTCACATACTTACCTCATATCCCCTCACATACTTACCTCATATCCCCTCACATACTTACCTCATATCCCCTCACATACTTACCACATATCTTCTCACATACTTACCTCATATCCCCTCACATACTTACCTCATATCCCCTCACATACTTACCTCATATCCCCTCACATACTTACCTCATATCCCCTCACATACTTACCTCATATCCCCTCACATACTTACCTCATATCCCCTCACATACTTACCTCATATCCCCTCACATACTTACCTCATATCCCCTCACATACTTACCTCATATCCCCTCACATACTTACCTCATATCCCCTCACATACTTACCACATATCCCCTCACATACTTACCTCATATCCCCTCACATACTTACCATCATATCCCCTCACATACTTACCTCATATCCCCTCACATACTTACCTCATATCCCCTCACATACTTACCTCATATCCCCTCACATACTTACCTCATATCCCCTCACATACTTACCTCATATCCCCTCACATACTTACCTCATATCCCCCTCACATATCTTCTCACATACTTACCACATATCTTCTCACATACCACATATCCCCTCACATACTTACCACATATCTTCTCACATACTTACCTCATATCTTCTCACATACTTACCTCATATCCCCTCACATACTTATCTCATATCCTCTCACATACCACATATCCCCTCACATATCTTCTCACATACTTACCACATATCCCCTCACATACTTACCTCATATCCCCTCACATACTTACCTCATATCCCCTCACATACTTACCTCATATCCCCCTCACATACTTACCTCATATCCCCTCACATACTTACCTCATATCCCCCTCACATACTTACCTCATATCCCCTCACATACTTACCTCATATCTCCTCACATACTTACCTCATATCCCCTCACATACTTACCTCATATCCCCCTCACATACTTACCTCATATCCCCCTCACATACTTACCTCATATCCCCTCACATACTTACCTCATACCCCTCTCACATACTTACCACATATCTTCTCACATACTTACCTCATATCCCCTCACATACTTACCTCATATCCCCCTCACATACTTACCTCATATCCCCTCACATACTTACCTCATATCCCCTCACATACTTACCTCATATCCCCCTCACATACTTACCTCATATCCCCTCACATACTTACCTCATATCCCCTCACATACTTACCTCATATCCTCCTCACATACTTACCTCATATCCCCCTCACATACTTACCTCATATCCCTCACATACTTAAGTCATATCCCCCTCACATACTTACCTCATATCCCCTCACATACTTACCACATATCTTCTCACATACTTACCTCATATCCCCCTCACATACTTACCTCATATCTTCTCACATACTTACCTCATATCTTCTCACATACTTACCTCATATCCCCTCACATACTTACCTCATATCTCCTCACATACTTACCTCATATCCCCTCACATACCCTCATATCCCCTCACATACTTACCTCATATCCCCTCACATACTTACCTCATATCCCCTCACATACTTACCTCATATCTTCTCACATACCACATATCCCCTCACATACTTACCTCATATCTTCTCACATACTTACCTCATATCTTGTCACATACCACATATCCCCTCACATACTTACCTCATATCTTCTCACATACTTACCTCATATCTTCTCACATACTTACCTAATATGCCCTCACATACTTACCTCATATGCCTTGACATACTTACCACATATCCCCTCACATACTTACCACATATCTTCTCACATACTTACCTCATATCTTCTCACATACTTACCTCATATCTTCTCACATACTTACCTCATATCTTCTCACATACTTACCTCATATCTTCTCACATACTTACCTATCTTCTCACGTACTTACCTCATATCTTCTCACATACTTACCTCATATCTTCTCACATACTTACCACATATCTTCTCACATACCACATATCCCCTCACATACTTACCACATATCTTCTCACATACTTACCTCATATCTTCTCACATACTTACCTCATATCCCCTCACATACTTATCTCATATCCTCTCACATACCTCATATCCCCTCACATACTTACCTCATATCCCCTCACATACTTACCTCATATCCCCCTCACATACTTACCTCATACCCCTCTCACATACTTACCACATATCCCCTCACATACTTACCACATATCTTCTCACATACTTACCTCATATCCCCTCACATACTTACCTCATATCCCCCTCACATACTTACCTCATATCCCCTCACATACTTACCACATATCCCCTCACATACTTACCACATATCCCCTCACATACTTACCACATATCCCCTCACATACTTACCTCATATCCCCTCACATACTTACCTCATATCCCCTCACATACTTACCTCATATCCCCTCACATACTTACCTCATATCCCCTCACATACTTACCATCATATCCCCTCACATACTTACCATCATATCCCCTCACATACTTATCCCATATCCCCTCACATACTTACCTCATATCCCCTCACATACTTACCTCATATCCCCTCACATACTTACCTCATATCCCCTCACATACTTACCTCATATCCCCTCACATATCCTCGTAATCCCCTCACATACTTACCACATATCCCCTCACATTACTTACCTCATAATGCCCCCTCACATATACTTCTCACATAACTTACCACATAGTCTTCTCACAGTACCACATATCCCCTCACGATACTTACCAACATATCTTCTCACAATACTTACCTCATATCTTCTCACATACTTACCTCAAGATTCCCTCGACATACTTATCTCAGTATCCTACTTCACATACAACATATCCCCTCACATACTTACCTCATATCCCTCTCCTATCTTTCTACAATACTTACCACGATATCTTCTCAAGATCGTACCACATATCCCCCTCACATACTACCTCATAAGCCCCACTCACATACTCGACCTCATTATCCCCCTCATCATACTGAGCACTTCATATTCTCACATTCTTACCTCATATCCCTTCTTACATACACTACTTATGCTCTCACATACTACCTCATATCCCCTCATAATACTTACCATCATCTCCCCAGCCTCCACCTACTTACCTATATCCCCTCACATGTACCTACGTCTGCAACCCTGCTCCATACTTACTCACATATCTTTAGGCACATACTTACCTCATATCCCTCACATACTTACCATATCGCTCCTCACATACTTCCATAATATCCCCTCACAGACTTACCTCATACGCCGTCATGCACATCTTACTCATTATCTCTCTCATAGGATACTTACCTCTGTATCCCCATCTTACATACTATCTCATAGTCCCCTCACATACTACCTTCCCATAGTCCCTCACATATCTTTGACCTCATCTCCTCACATAGTACTTACCTCTATCTCCTCACATACACGTGATCTCATCATCCCCTCTCACATATCTCTCCTCGAGATCCCCTCACACTTACGCTCATATCCCTCTCACATACTACCTCATATCTCACATACTTACCTCCATATCCCCTCCTTAAGTCAGTCTCACATACTTACCTCAGATCTCACATACTTCACACGATCTTACTCACATACTCACCGTGCACATCTCAGCTACTTACCTCTATGCCCTGCACACACCCTGACTCGTACATTGTCTTCTCACCATACTGTACCTCATATCTTCTCACAGACTTACTCGCTATCATCACCTACTCTACCGCAGATCTCCTCACATCCTTACCTCATATCCCCTCTCATACCGCATATCCCCTCTCATCTTACCTCATTCTCTACGTTACCTCATCATCCTCACATACTTACCTCAGATCTTCTACACATACCACATATCCCCTCAAATACTTACCTCATATCTTCTCACATACTTACCTCATATCTTCTCACATACCACATATCCCCCTCACATACTTACCTCATATCCCCCTCACATACTTACCACATATCTTCTCACATACTTACCTCATATCTTCTCACATACATACCTCATATCCCCCTCACATACTTATCCCATATCCACCTCACATCTCATATCCCCTCACATACTTACCTCATATCCCCTCATATACTTACCTCAATATCCCCTCTCATATCTTCTCACATACTTACCACATATCTTCTCACATACTGTACCTGCAATAATCTCCCTCACATACTTACCATCATAGCCCCCCTCACCTTACCTCATATCCCCTCACATACTTACCTCATATCTCCTCAAATACCTCATATCCCCTCACAAGTACGTACCTACAGATCCCCCCTCAACATAATTACCTCATATCCCCTCACTTAAGTCATATCCCCCTCACATACTTACCTCATATCCCCTCACATACTTACCACATATCTTCTCACATACTTACCTCATATCTCCCTCACATACTTACCTCATATTCCCCTCACATACTTACCTCATATCCCCTCACATACTTACCTCATATCTCCTCACATACTTACCTCATATCCCCTCACATACTTACCTCATATCTCCTCACATACTTACCTCATATCCCCTCACATACTTACCTCATATCCCCTCACATACTTACCTCATAATCCACTCCACAGACTTACCGTCATAGTCTCTCACATACCACAAATTACCCCTCAAATACTTACCTCATATCTTCTCACATACTTACCTCATATCTTCTCACATACCACATATCCCCCTCACATACTTACCTCATATCCCCCTCACATACTTACCACATATCTTCTCACATACTTACCTCATATATTCTTCACAGACATACCTCATATCCCACCTCACATACTTATCCCATATCCACCACCTCACATCTCATATCCCCTCACATGACTTACCCTCATATCCCCTCATCATACTTACACTCATAGCCCCCTCTCATATTCTTCTCACATACTTACGCACATATCTTCTCACATACTTACCTCATAGCTCCCTCACATACTTAGCCTCATATCCCCTCACATACTTACCCTCTCATCTCCCCATCACATACTTACCTCATATCTCCTCACATACCATCATATCCCCTCACATACTTACCTCATATCCCCCTCACATACTTACCTCATATCCCCTCACATACTTACCTCATATCCCCTCACATACTTACCTCATATCCCTCACATACTTACCACATATCTTCTCACATACTTACCTCATATCCCCTCACATACTTACCTCATATCCCCCTCACATACTTACCTCATATCCCCTCACATACTTACCTCATATCCCCTCACATACTTACCTCATATCCCCTCACATACTTACCTCATATCCCCTCACCTACTTACCTCATATCCCCTCACATACTTACCTCATATCCCCTCACATACTTACCTCATATCCCCTCACATACTTACCTCATATCCCCTCACATACTTACCTCATATCCCCTCACATACTTACCTCATATCCCCTCACATACTTACCACATACTTACCACATATCTTCTCACATACTTACCTCATATCCCCCTCACATACTTACCTCATATCCCCTCACATACTTACCTCATATCTCCCTCACATACTTACCTCATATCCCCTCACATACTTACCTCATATCCCCTCACATACTTACCTCATATCTCCCTCACATACTTACCTCATATCCCCTCACATACTTACCTCATATCTCCTCACATACTTACCTCATATCCCCTCACATACTTACCTCATATCCCCCTCACATACTTACCTCATATCCCCTCACATACTTACCTCATATCCTCTCACATACTTACCTCATATCTTCTCACATACTTACCTCATATCCCCTCACATACTTACCTCATATCCCCTCACATACTTACCTCATATCCCCCTCACATACTTACCTCATATCCCCCTCACATACTTACCACATATCTTCTCACATACTTACCTCATATCTTCTCACATACTTACCTCATATCCCCTCACATACTTACCTCATATCCCCTCACATACTTACCTCATATCCCCTCACATACTTACCTCATATCCCCTCACATACTTACCTCATATCCCCTCACATACTTACCTCATATCCCCCTCACATACTACAATTACTTCTCACATACTTACCATCATATCGTCTCACTATACTTACCTCATATCCCCCTCACATACTTATCCCATATCCCCCTCACATACTTACCTCATATCCCCTCACATAACTTACCTCATATCCCCTCACATCACTTACCTCATATCCCCCTCACATACTTACCTCATATCCCCTCACATACTACCTTCATATCCCGCCTTCACATACTTATCTCATAGCCCTCATCCCATATCCCCTCACATACTTACCTCATATCCCCCTCACATACTTACCATATCCCCTCACATACTTACCTCATTCCCCTCCACTACTACCTCATATCCCCTCACATACTTTACCTCATATCCCTCACATATCTTCCTTCACATACTTACCTCATATCCCCTCACATACTTCCTCATATCCCCATCACATACTTCCTCATATCCCCTCACATACTTACCTCATATCTCCTCACATACTTACCTCATATCCCCTCACATACTTACCTCATATCCCCTCACATACTTACCTCATATCCCCTCACATATCTCCTCACATACTTACCTCATATCCCCTCACATACTTACCTCATATCCCCTCACATACTTACCTCATATTCCCCCTCACATACTTACCTCATATCTCCTCACATACTTACCTCATATCCCCTCACATAATTACCTCATATCCCCTCACATAATTACCACATATCCCCCTCACATACTTACCTCATATCCCCCTCACATACTTACCACATATCTTCTCACACACTTACCTCATATCTTCTCACATACATACCTCATATCCCCTCTCACATACTTATCCCATATCCACCTCACATACTTACCTCATATCCCCCTCACATACTTCATTCCCCCTCACATACTTACCTCATATCCCCCTCACATACTTACCATATATCTTCTCACATACTTACCACATATCTTCTCACTTACTTACCTCATATCCCCCTCACATACTTATCCCATATCCCCTCACATACTTACCTCATATCCCCCTCACATACTTACCTCATATCCCCTCACATACTTACCTCATATCCCTCACATACTTACCACATATCCCCTCAATACTTACTCTATCCCCTCACATACTTACCTCATATCCCCCTCACATACTTATCCTCATATCCCCTCACATACTTACCTCATATCCCCTCACATACTTACCTCATATCCCCTCACATACTTACCTCATATCCCCTCACATACTTACCTCATATCCCCCTCACATACTTACCTCATATCCCCTCACATACTTACCTCATATCCCCTCACATACTTACCTCATATCCCCTCACATACTTACCTCATATCCCCCTCACATACTTACCTCATATCCCCTCACATACTTACCTCATATCCCCCTCACATACTTACCTCATATCCCCTCACATACTTACCTCATATCCCCTCACATACTTACCTCATATACCCCTCACATACTTACCTCATATCCCCTCACTCTTACCTCATATCCCTCACTACTTACCCTCCATATTCCCCTCACATACTTAACTCATATCCCCTCACATACTTATCCCATATCCCCCTCACATACTTACCTCATATCCCCTCACATACTTATCCCATATCCCCTCACATACTTACCTCATATCCCCTCACATACTTACCTCATATCCCCTCACATACTTATCCCATATCCCCTCACATACTTATCCCATATCCCCTCACATACTTATCCCATATCCCCCTCACATACTTATCCCATATCCCCCTCACATACTTATCCCATATCCCCTCACATACCACATATCCCCTTGCATACTTATCCCATATCCTCTCACATATTTACTCCATTGCCGCTCATAATATTTGTATGAGTCTTGCTTGGGTGTGTGTGTCAGGGGAAAGTGTGTTGACTGCTCAGGGGGCAGCATTATCTGCATGGGTGATGGTATGGGTGTTTGCCTCCATGGATGCCATGCGTCATTATTATGCTATACGTCTCCATGGATGCCATGTGTCATTATTATGCTATACGTCTCCATGGATGCCATGTGTCATTATTATGCTATACGTCTCCATGGATGCCATGTGTCATTATTATGCTATACGTCTCCATGGATGCCATGTGTCATTATTATGCTATACGTCTCCATGGATGCCATGTGTCATTATTATGCTATACGTCTCCATGGATGCCATGTCATTATTATGCTATACGTCTCCATGGATGCCATGTGTCATTATTATGCTATACGTCTCCATGGATGCCATGTGTCATTATTATGCTATACGTCTCCATGGATGCCATGTGTCATTATTATGCTATACGTCTCCATGGATGCCATGTGTCATTATTATGCTATATGTCTCCATGGATGCCATGTGTCATTATTATGCTATACGTCTCCATGGATGCCATGTGTCATTATTATGCTATACGTCTCCATGGATGCCATGTGTCATTATTATGCTATACGTCTCCATGGATGCCATGTGTCATTATTATGCTATACGTCTCCATGGATGCCATGTCATTATTATGCTATACGTCTCCATGGATGCCATGTGTCATTATTATGCTATACGTCTCCATGGATGCCATGTGTCATTATTATGCTATACGTCTCCATGGATGCCATGTGTCATTATTATGCTATACGTCTCCATGGATGCCATGTCATTATTATGCTATACGTCTCCATGGATGCCATGTGTCATTATTATGCTATACGTCTCCATGGATGCCATGTCATTATTATGCTATACGTCTCCATGGATGCCATGTGTCATTATTATGCTATACGTCTCCATGGATGCCATGTGTCATTATTATGCTATACGTCTCCATGGATGCCATGTGTCATTATTATGCTATACGTCTCCATGGATGCCATGTCATTATTATGCTATACGTCTCCATGGATGCCATGTGTCATTATTATGCTATACGTCTCCATGGATGCCATGTGTCATTATTATGCTATACGTCTCCATGGATGCCATGTCATCATTATGCTATACGTCTCCATGGATGCCATGTCATTATTATGCTATACGTCTCCATGGATGCCATGTGTCATTATTATGCTATACGTCTCCAAAGGTGGGGCAATTGCTGGATGATCTTGAGGACAAAATCAAATCAAATCAAATCAAATCAACTTTATTAGGGTCACAAATTGGGCGCGCAGGCCCGTCTTACATTCGGCCCTTTCAATCACTCGTCTTTCGTTCATCAAGAGCATTATACATTTACATAGGAAGAAAAATAAACATTGTGAAATGAATGTTGTAAACATAAACAAGGCTAATTACCATGTTATGAAGCCCATCTCCCACCTATCCATACATCACCCCACCCACACAACCCCACTTACCCACACACACGCACACCAAGGGACACATAAACACCCCCACCTACCCACACACACGCACACCAAGGACACATACATACCCCACCAACCGACCTATCCCCCCCACACTGCCCTCACCTGATCCCCCAACCAAAACACACTCGCCACCCACAAACATTCCCCCACCAACCCACACATCCCACGCCCATCCACATCTTAACCCACACATCCTCTCCCCACCCACACCTCAAACCACCCATCCCTTAGCCACATCTCCATCGACAACATATTCCCCACCCATGCACACAATCCCCCACCAACCCACACATCGCACATTCACTCACACATCCCCAAACCATACACACACATCCCCACCAACTGACATGTGCCTACCCCCCCCCCACCCACACACACACACACCTCCCTAACCACCCATACATCCCCAATCCACACACACACACCCCACCACCCACATATACAACTTCCACCCACCCACACATGCCTTAACCTAAACCCCCACCATGCAATCCCCCACCCGCACATCACATACACCCCCTACCACGCACTATTCCCAACCCACGCACCACACACACATATATCCCTCATCAACACATCCCCACTTACACACCACACACATATCCCCCACCCAGATACCACACAATATTCCCACCCACACCCACACAGATACCCTTACCCATCCACCCCACATACCCCCACTCACACACCACAAAAATCCCCCACCCACACACACATACCTCACTCACACAATATCCCCAACCACCACACCACACACCTCTCCCCACCCACACACGCATTCCCTACCCATCCACCAAACACACTCACTCACGCATACATCCTCCACTACGCACTCACACACCCCCACCCACCCCCAACCAAACATCTCTCGATCACAATACCCCTACCCACACACATCCTCCACCCACTCACACATCCCACCCCGACACATACAACTCCCTTACCCACCTACACATCCCTAAGCCACTCACACACCCCCACCCACACATTCCCCATCCACACACACATCTCCCACCCACACACCCCCGCATACTTCAACATACAGTTGCAGCAGATAAATATATCAACACAAGGATTATTTTCAGAAATAAGACCCAGTATGGTATAAGCAGATGATGTATACCAACATCAGAAGATCTGTATCAACAGAAGGATTATTTTCAGAAATAAGACCCAGTATGGTATAAGCAGATGATGTATACCAACATCAGAAGATCTGTATCAACACAAGGATTATTTTCAGAAATAAGACCCAGTATGGTATAAGCAGATGATGTATACCAACATCAGAAGATCTGTATCAACACAAGGATGGCTGTCCTGGGATCCAGAAATGCTGAATGTGTAGATTCTCCCATTGGGTGGTAACATTCCAATTTCCCTCTGGTCAAGGGAGAGATGTCATTCAGATAACAAGATGATTAAACATAATCTGTTGTCACATTTGGGAAATTGACTAAGCCAGTTGTATCAACCGTTACAGATTGACTGTTGTGTTAATACTTATCTGTGATCATTCATTCAGTGTTTTTCTTTGCTCATTCATTCAGTGTTTTTCTCAATATTTTTTAGGAGACGCCAAAACTGAGTTATGCCCAAATTCTGGCGCACAAGAACCGGGAGGCTGCTGGCAACCCTGGCAACGGCGAATGTCCTTCACCGGGGGCGGTGGCCCCAATCTCTACCTCAGGGGCTTCCACTGAGCCAAACCTGCACAACTGCAACAATGCAAGCAACACATCCAACAGTCGGCAGTCGGCCCAGTCTGCCCATGCATTTCGAGAGCATGGCAATTATCAGGGGGGTGGCCAGCAGTATAGCCACCGCCCGTCCCAACGTGGATCCTCTAAAGACGGCTTGCCCAGACCTGATGGACCACCACCTGCTCGGCAGCCAAATGGTGGCCGCAGAAATTCTAAAGAAAACAGAGTCAACAACAAATTTGACAGAAGGAAACCGGACTTACGCCAGAAATAATTCTAGTCATCTTTTTTTGTTGAAATCTTCCCTCGTTGGGATTTGTTGTCAAGTCAGACATGAGCTAGATACGAAGTCAGACATGAGTTAATCAGGCCATCATTCTCATACATTGCACTGCAGGTCAGGATTTCATGTGATGCATCTCCGACTGCTTGTTGAGCACCGGCTCCACAGCCACATAGTTGCCTGTTGCACACACATTGTGTGGTGGGCTGTGTGGGGAAAACTTGTGTATCGCATCGTCTTGTGTGCTCAGCAGATTTCCTCATGTGCGCTTCATGAATTCTATTGGGAATTGTCAAGTTTATGAATTTACTTGAAGATTGTGTAAACTTCTTGAATGTCCTTGGGATCGTGTCAGCGTCCCTTGAGCTTCTTGTTGGCGTCAGTAATTCCTCTGGGATAAAGTCAGCTTTAGTTATTCCGTTGGGATAATGTGAGTTTCAGGAATTCCGTTTGGATGTGACCTTCAGTAATTCCCTTGGCATTATGAACCGTTGGATTTTAATATTGTTTTTGTATTAAATATAGAATTATTTAGATAATTAGTTTTTTTAAAAGATTTGTTGTAAGCCAGAATTAATAGTGTTTCCAAGTTGATTTTGTTACACGCTTGGAACTTGTGGATTAATTATGTATTTTTAACATTGATGCGGCATAATATGTAATATAGATGTTGTTGGTTGTAATAGTGGTTGCAGCTGGCAGAGTCTGCAGGTCTGGGTGTAGCAGTGGGCGTCTGCCAGTCCCTGTAGCAGGTGGCACGTTGACTGCTTCGTTGTTTTCATGCTGTGTGGATGGAATGTGTTTGTTTAGTTCAGTCATCATGAATTGCATTTGACACATGGTTAACCCCCTGGAGATGTCTCACTGATGTTTAGTGAGTGTGGCTCTGCTGTGATTGTATGCCTTGTGAGGTCTGAGCGAGTCGTACTTTGTAGATGTCCCCAGCCACCAATCTGTTTGTCGTGCTGAGTGACATGTCTTGTTGTGTGGGGTGTGTGGTCACTGAGAGACATGTCTTGTTGTGTGGGATGTGTGGTCACTGAGTGACATGTCTTGTTGTGTGGGGTGTGTGGTCACTGAGTGACATGTATTGTTGTGTGGGGTGTGTGGTCACTGAGAGACATGTCTTGTTGTGTGGGGTGTGTGGTCACTGAGAGACATGTCTTGTTGTGTGGGGTGTGTGGTCACTGAGAGACATGTCTTGTTGTGTGGGGTGTGTGGTCACTGAGAGACATGTCTTGTTGTGTGGGGTGTGTGGTCACTGAGAGACATGTCTTGTTGTGTGGGGTGTGTGGTCACTGAGAGACATGTCTTGTTGTGTGGGGTGTTTGGTCACTGAGAGGATGGTGGGAGTTTGCATTTTCTAGGTCCTATTTTGGTTATTGATATTTCAACTGATTTGTCTTAGATAATTAACTTGCCACATTCTTGTGTGCATGCTTTGGTCCGTTGGTTGCCCTGTGTTATGTTTTGTCTTGGTGGGTGAATGGACACCTTGTACATACGATTAAGCCAATGTTTTTTGTCTTAGTTGGTTGAATGGACACATTGTACATACAGTTTTGTCAATGTTTTATGTGTGTTGGATTGAATGGACACATTGTACATACAGTTTTGTCAATGTTTTGTGTGTGTCTTGTTTGGTTGGATTGAATGGACACACTGTACATACGATTATGCTATTTTGTGAGTGTGGAAAAGACTCCTATTGGGAGCACAATACATAAAATGGCTGAAATGTTAGATTTCAGTGAAAAAAATATCTGGTAGGTGAGTGATTGATGTTTTAATGATATAATGCAACAATTTAATTTAATGTTTATTTGAGATATTTAATATAAATTGCAACACTTCTGTTGTTTTATGAAATGTTTGTTAAGGAATGCAACAATTTGGTCCATATAACCTATATGTGTACAGTTTGACAAGACACAGCTAATTAGTAAGTTATTGTGTGGATATTTCAGTTGGCAGATGTGTGAAGGTAACAGTGTGTTTGTATCTTGTCAGATGTAAATATATTCTTGTACATATAATCTTGTGGGGCAGACAGTGAGGTAGTGTGGTGACTGCTGTCACCACACCTCCACACAATACACCAGGTGTGTAGTCTGATCTGTGTGCCTGCTGTGAGCCAGTATGTCAGTGAGTGGATGATCATACAGGACTTGTTGTCCTTTGAAGGCTTCCACACCCACAAGGATCAGATTGTGAAGCCCTGCTGGTGTCTGTCGGTCTATTGTTTCTGTATATGATTGTCATTCTCTGCTGTACAGATGCATGCATTGAAGGGTTCTGTGGGGATTTCTGGTATGTTCATCAAACAGATGGGGACAGTGGTACATACAATTGATAGATGTGCATGTTTGTGTGTTTAACCATGTACTAGCTAGCAAGCACTACATGGGGTGATATATAATATATACAGCTTGCCTCACTACTGTGTAGAAGGCACCACTCCCAGTGTCTGGCAGGTGATGAAGGAATAAGAAAGGACAACTTCCCAGTATGTGGCAGTTGATGAAGGAATAAGAAAGGACAGCTTCCGAGTGTCTGTCAGGTGATGAAGGAATAAGGACAACTTGCCAGTGTCTGTCAGGTGATGAAGGAATAAGGACAACTTGCCAGTGTCTGGCAGGTGTAGTGACAAGTCATGAAGGAATAAGAAAGGACAATGAACAGGGCGGGCCAGAAGAGTTGTACAGACATGGGCGTCCATACAACAGGCCCCCAGGAGGGTGCCACTTCAGATGAACCTCCATCCTGATCCTGACTGGTGGCATGGAACATCTTGCTTATACCTGGGGAGAGACCCTGACATGTGATGTGTGCTGAAGACGGTGTATGGTTGCTCCTCTATCCATGTTGACTTGGTTTTATGTGGCTGGTCCACAAGAAAGTGCTTGATGTAGTTGCTAGCCAGTTCTGCTATTCGGGTCTGGAATGGGTCCGCCGATGTATCCAGGGACTGTGATTTTATTTATTTATGGAGGAAAGCTGGCTCTGTGTGCATGCCACTATGGGAATGGGTTCAACAGCAAGCCAGCATCAGTTATCGAGGGATGTGATGTGTGTGGACAGTCCATGAAACGTCAGATGCACCGGCTGTCAGAGTCACCATGGCAGGATCTGGAAAACCAGCCGGGGGTTAGCGAGTGGTTGACTTTCTGTCAGGCAAGTAGTCACACTGCTGGCAGCATCATCTGGGAGGACCACAGTTGTCAGTTGCCTTGAGACAGGTGTGGTGATACATGAGTAGCCAGTTAGCTGGGAACCTGCCGGCCAGATGCTCAGCTCATATTACCCTTTGAAATGGGGTACCTTTTTTTTTTCTTTTTATCTCAGGTTGACCCAGCCTAAAAATGGTTGCCAGAAATGATTCTGGGCAGTCAAGTCAGGGGATGTGATATTGAGCACATTGACTGCCAGTGACACATGTAGTAGGGCTAGCCTCGTATACCTCACACATGTGCTGGCCTGCCCAGAGCCCCTTCACTCTGTGTGTGAGAGAGAGAGACAGAGGTTGTGTGGGCTACCTTTTTTTTTTTATCTCAGGTTGACCCAGCCTAAAAATGGGTACCAGAATGGAGTAATGTGTCTGTCAGATACTGAGACTACACAGTGCGTTAGAAACAGCAAGTGTCAAGACTACACGTGTGCTGGAGACGTGTCAGGTGACCGGCTGCATAGTGTGCTTGAGATAACTAGAACCACATTTTACATACGTTTACCAAACACATTCTCAGTCATATGTACTAGAATGATTGTTGCCCAACTGTTCGCCTGGAGATGCCCGGTTGAACCCCATGTGGGGGATATATTGGGTGTGGTACAGAATGATTGTTGCCCAATTGTTCGCATGGAAATGCCCGGTTGAACCCCACGTGGGGGAGATATTGGGTGTGGTACAGAATGATTGTTGCCCATTTGTTGGCGTGGAGATGCCCGGTTGAAGCCCACGTGGGGGAGGTATTGGGTGTAGTATTATTTATTTATACATTGTGTATATGCTTGCCACGCTCTGTGGGCGTGTTTGTGTGGACTAGTGTGTGATGTGGGCATGTTTGTGTGGACGTGTGTCATTGCCGTGTACATAGTCGCTCTATCCTGTACATCAGATCAGCTTGTGGGTGGCAGGCAGTTTGAGGTGCGTCTCTGGGAGATTGCTTCTTCATGCTGCTATCTATGACTGTTTGCTGTGTCTCTGTTAGAGCTAGTTTGATCCTCCATGTTTCCTTCCTGGCCTGGTAAATTAAGATAGATATACAAGTGTAGAGGAGTCCATGGGGACGTCAGGTAGCTGTATGCACCAGGGTAGAGGAGTCCATGGGGGTGTCAGGTAGCTGTATGCACCAGGGTAGAGGAGTCCATGGGGGTGTCAGGTAGCTGTATGCACCAGGGTAGAGGAGTCCATGGGGGTGTCAGGTAGCTGTATGCACCAGGGTAGAGGAGTCCATGGGGGTGTCAGGTAGCTGTATGCACCAGGGTAGAGGAGTCCATGGGGGTGTCAGGTAGCTGTATGCACCAGGGTAGAGGAGTCCATGTGGACGTCAGGTAGTCAACAAAAGAAATAAAAAAATGTACAGGGAGAACAGGGAGAAACAGATGTGGGCATTGTGAATCTTGTGGCAGCCTGTTGTCTGCAGCCTGTTGTCTGCAGGTTGTGGCAGCCTGTTGTCTGCAGGTTGTGGCAGCCTGTTGTCTGCAGGTTGTGGCAGCCTGTTGTCTGCAGTCTGTGCAGGTTGTCCTAGATGACAACTGTAAATAGCCATTCTAATTGTGCATCAGTCATATTTCTCTTCATGACACAATCACCATTGGCTGAAGTATTCTGTTTCCCAAATTGCATTGAGTTGGAATGTCCTGCCACACGTTTGACAGTGAACAGTGTAGTCTCATCGCGGCTGTCTCTATCACAGGGTGGCCCTGGCAGTGACTGCAGTGCCGCACCTGACCTGGTCATGGCCTGACTGAAGTCATGGCCTGACTGAAGGCATGGCCTGTGTGCACATATATACTTGTGCTTTATATGATCCGTGACCCACATCAAGGAGCTGGGTCATCAGTTGTCCGCCAGTCTCTTGGGTTCACAAATACAGTAGATATATTTTATCATTTTATTACGGAAAGTGTTGATTTTATATCATTTTGTCATTATTTGCTGTATGAATTCATTAATGGTATTTTTTTTATGTTTCTTTACTTTTGAAATTATAATACACTTAAATTGTCAGGTTTTTATATTTTTTGAGATGCCAGATAGAAAGAGAGCCAAAACATTACTTTGTTAGATTGCCAGGTGACAACTTCCTGTTTGACCCTGGTAAAACATTTTTTTTTGTGACCTACAGGCAGTCACTTTTGATTTATTGGATTGTTTCACATTTTTCAAACTTACGATAATAAATATGATGGCATCTCTATGGTACTGTGTTCATAATTTCTCATTTGCCGCTTTTCTGTGGTTTGCTGACTTCATGAGCTGGATTGTCAAAACGTGTGAATGTGTGTTTGTGTGCCAATAACATGTGAATGTGTGTGTGTGTGCCAATGACATGTGAATGTGTGTTTGTGTCAGAAATCTGAGGTGACAGGCTCACGTTCTACATAATCTCTTGTAAGAAGGGAGAGATATGAGACGGCAGTGTCCTGTTGTACCCCACCTTACAGTAGAACAGGATTGTGAGGGCTAACATCCCAGGCCTCAATAAATGTTGACAGAGAAACCTGGGAATACCATCCACATAAGCCTATATTTCAGGCATCGTTTGGAAGAGGCTGTTAGGAGATCTAAGAAGGGACTCTGTGTGCTGAAGATCATGGCAGCAATGGACATGGGGCAAAGAACGTTGTTCATACTCTAGCAACATCTGATTCTCCGTGGGATTGGGCATAGATTGGGACTGCTCACAGCATCAAAGAGTCAGCTGGTGAAACAAAATGTCTAGCGAATGAAAGAAGAAGAAGCTGGTGAAACTATAGCGCATGCAGAATGAACTAGCCTTACCCACAATTGCACGCAGATCCAAGATCCTGCTGGCTAAATCATATCTCCTAGTGGCTACAGAACAACAACAACAACAACCCCCCCCCCCCCCCCCCCCCCCCCCACCACAATGAAGCCCTGGACACAGATACGTGTCACAGGCTGCTGAGGGAAAAATCAAGGATGGCTTAGGTAGAGGGGACAATCAGAGAAGTGTGCATGCTTGGGGAGAGTGGGTCAGGGTGCGGGTGGAAAAGTCAGACTGTACAGGGTCGCAATAATATTGGCAGAGTGGGTCAGGATGCCAGTTGAAAAGTCAGACTGTACAGGGTCATAATAACATTTACAGAGTGGGTCGGGATGCCGGTGGAAAAGTCAAACTGTACAGTGCCGTAATAACATTTACAGAGTGGGTCGGGATGCCGGTGGAAAAGTCAGACTGTACAGTGTCATAATAACATTGGGAGAGTGGGTCAGGATGCTGGTGGAAAAGTCAGATTGTACAGGGTTGTAATAACATTGGGAGAGTGGGTCGGGATGCCGGTGGAAAAGTCAGACTGTACAGTGTCGTAATAACATTGGGAGAGTGGGTCGGGATGCCGGTGGAAAAGTCAGACTGTACAGGGTCGTAATAACATTGGCAGAGTGGGTCGGGATGCCAGTGGAAAAGTCAGACTGTACAGGGTCGTAATAATATTGGCAGAGTGGGTCGGGATGCCGGTGGAAAAGTCAGACTGTACAGGGTTGTAGTAACATTGGTCGGGAATGTAGGGTTTGGCCAACAGGTTGCACTGAATGAGAGGTGGGACAAATGATCCGTGACATCTGGCGACCAGGTGATGTAATCATCTACATGGATGGTTCTGTGCTAAGAGGTAACAGAAGTGACTTGGGGTTTGGTGCATGAGAGCCTGGGGTATGATATCACAACATCCAGTCTGAGAATGGAGGTTGAAATAGTCACGGCATCGTTCTGCTTACTGGAGGACAAACAGCGCACGCATGCCGTGACTGTACCTGACTCACAAAGTATGATGACAACAGTGAAGACAGGCATGTTTGTCATGATTGTAACGGGCTCACAGTATGATGACAATGGTGAAGACAGGCATGCTTGTGATTGTAACGGGCTCACAAAATATGATGACAACGGTGAAGACAGACATGCTTGTGATTGTAACGGCTCACAGTATGATGACAACGGTGAAGACAGGCATGCTTGTGATTGTAACGGGCTCACAAAATATGATGACAACGGTGAAGACAGACATGCTTGTGATTGTAACGGGCTCACAAAATATGATGACAATGGTGAAGACAGACATGCTTGTGATTGTAACGGACTCACAAAATATGATGACAACGGTGAAGACAGACATGCTTGTGATTGTAACGGGCTCACAGTATGATAACGGTGAAGACAGACATGCTTGTGATTGTAACGGGCTCACAGTATGATAACGGTGAAGACAGGCATGCTTGTGATTGTAACGGGCTCACAGTATGATAACGGTGAAGACAGACATGCTTGTGATTGTAACGGGCTCACAGTATGATAACGGTGAAGACAGGCATGCTTGTGATTGTAACGGGCTCACAAAATATGATGACAACAGTGAAGACAGACATGCTTGTGATTGTAACGGGCTCACAAAATATGATGACAACGGTGAAGACAGACATGCTTGTGATTGTAACGGGCTCACAAAATATGATGACAACGGTGAAGACAGACATGCTTGTGATTGTAACGGGCTCACAGTATGATGACAACGGTGAAGACAGGCATGCTTGTGATTGTAACGGGCTCACAGTATGATGACAACGGTGAAGACAGACATGCTTGTGATTGTAACGGGCTCACAGTATGATGACAACGGTGAAGACAGACATGCTTGTGATTGTAACGGGCTCACAGCATGATGACAACGGTGAAGACAGGCATGCTTGTGATTGTAACGGGCTCACAAAATATGATGACAACGGTGAAGACAGACATGCTTGTGATTGTAACGGGCTCACAGCATATGATGACAACGGTGAAGACAGACATGCTTGTGATTGTAACGGGCTCACAACATATGATGACAACGGTGAAGACAGACATGCTTGTGATTGTAACGGGCTCACAGCATGATGACAACGGTGAAGAGAAGACAGGCATGCTTGTGATTGTAACGGGCTCACAGCATGATGACAACGGTGAAGACAGACATGCTTGTGATTGTAACGGGCTCACAGCATGATGACAACGGTGAAGACGGGCATGCTTGTGATTGTAACGGGCTCACAGCATGATGACAACGGTGAAGACAGACATGCTTGTGATTGTAACGGGCTCACAGCATGATGACAACGGTGAAGACGGGCATGCTTGTGATTGTAACGGGCTCACAGCATGATGACAACGGTGAAGACAGACATGCTTGTGATTGTAACGGGCTCACAGCATGATGACAACGGTGAAGACAGGCATGCTTGTGATTGTAACGGGCTCACAAAATATGATGACAACGGTGAAGACAGACATGCTTGTGATTGTAACGGGCTCACAGCATGATGACAACGGTGAAGACAGACATGCTTGTGATTGTAACGGACTCACAAAATATTATGACAACGGTGAAGACAGGCATGCTTGTGATTGTAACGGGCTCACAGCATGATGACAACGGTGAAGACAGACATGCTTGTGATTGTAACGGACTCACAAAATATTATGACAACGGTGAAGACAGACATGCTTGTGATTGTAACGGACTCACAAAATATTATGACAACGGTGAAGACAGGCATGCTTGTGATTGTAACGGGCTCACAAAATATGATGACAACGGTGAAGACAGACATGCTTGTGATTGTAACAGGCTCACAAAATATGACAACGGTGAAGACAGGCATGCTTGTGATTGTAACGGGCTCACAAAATATGATGAAAACGGTGAAGACAGGCATGTTTGTGATTGTAACGGGCTCACAGCATGAAAACGGTGAAGACAGGCATGTTTGTGATTGTAACGGGCTCACAGCATGAAAACGGTGAAGACAGGCATGTTTGTGATTGTAACGGGCTCACAGCATGAAAACGGTGAAGACAGGCATGTTTGTGATTGTAACGGGCTCACAGCATGATAACGGTGAAGACAGGCATGCTTGTGATTGTAACGGGCTCACAAAATATGATGAAAACGGTGAAGACAGGCATGTTTGTGATTGTAACGGGCTCACAGCATGATAACGGTGAAGACAGACATGCTTGTGATTGTAACGGGCTCACAGTATGATGACAACGGTGAAGACAGGCATGCTTGTGATTGTAACGGGCTCACAAAATATGATGACAACGGTGAAGACAGACATGCTTGTGATTGTAACAGGCTCACAAAATATGACAACGGTGAAGACAGGCATGCTTGTGATTGTAACGGGCTCACAAAATATGATGAAAACGGTGAAGACAGGCATGTTTGTGATTGTAACGGGCTCACAAAATATGACAACGGTGAAGACAGGCATGCTTGTGATTGTAACGGGCTCACGAAATATGATGACAGCAGTGAAGACAGACATGCTTGTGATTGTAACGGGCTCACAGTATGATGACAACGGTGAAGACAGGCATGCTTGTGATTGTAACGGGCTCACAAAATATGATGACAACGGTGAAGACAGGCATGCTTGTGATTGTAACGGGCTCACAAAATATGATGACAACGGTGAAGACAGACATGCTTGTGATTGTAACAGGCTCACAAAATATGACAACGGTGAAGACAGGCATGCTTGTGATTGTAACGGGCTCACAAAATATGATGAAAACGGTGAAGACAGGCATGTTTGTGATTGTAACGGGCTCACAAAATATGACAACGGTGAAGACAGGCATGCTTGTGATTGTAACGGGCTCACGAAATATGATGACAGCAGTGAAGACAGACATGCTTGTGATTGTAACGGGCTCACAATATGATGACAACGGTGAAGACAGACATGCTTGTGATTGTAACGGGCTCACAGTATGATGACAACGGTGAAGACAGGCATGCTTGTGATTGTAACGGGCTCACAAAATATGATGACAACGGTGAAGACAGACATGCTTGTGATTGTAACGGGCTCACAGTATGATGACAACGGTGAAGACAGGCATGCTTGTGATTGTAACGGGCTCACAGTATGATGACAACGGTGAAGACAGGCATGCTTGTGATTGTAACGGGCTCACAGTATGATGACAACGGTGAAGACAGGCATGCTTGTGATTGTAACGGGCTCACAACATATGATGACTGCCATGAAGCGAATGCTGTATAGGCTCATTGATGTATCTAGGTTTTAACATAATATGAATAATACTTGAATACCTTGTTTTATAGAAGACCAACACAGGTACTGGAATATAATTTCACGAAGACTTTCTTCTTGACAGTTACTTTTAATCCATCTGTGCTTTCGGATACACAACAGTTCGACAGGGAATATAATATACGTAACATCCGCCATTCATACAGCTGCACACACAACGAGCGGCCTAACTAACAGTTAGCCATTGCTCACCAGACATGCTGCGTCCGAACAGGACGGCAGCCCAAGTCTAACTCCCTTAGTCACGTTTTTCGTGACGCTTCCCTAGTTTCCCTGTGCACACTATAATTGTACATTTCGGTGCATGTTTTAGGGAAGCTCCCTTCAGCCTTTCTCAGTCTGCTATATGTCAGTGACTGATATGTGGCATTATGCCCCCCGCCCTACAAATTAAATGATATTATCATTTAATTCATATACATTCATTATGCATGACCAATAGCATCACTGACAACCTAAGTATCAATTGCTGAACATGACATTATGGTTCCCGTTAATAACCCTCAAAAAAAAATAAAATTATTGATGGGCATGCCCTCCTGCTCACACCCACGGTGAGCGTCATGTGGCCGGCCTATGGGAGGGCCGGTCCAACTAATGATACCATTAGTCCCTAATGTCCTCACTCTAGGTCAAAACCCGGAGTTGTGGACGAGAGTATCAATCGGTATCATGCCGTCTGTATCAGTTGCCGATCCTCGTTGTCGCTGGTTCTGTATATATCTTGCATTCTCATTTAATAGTTGTAGGTGAGGTAGAGGCTGTCGCTGATCACATTCTAATTTAAGGGATATTTATTAAGTGCTGTACCAATAATACAACAATATAATTCATTCAACTAGCAATGTCATAATAGCACCTAACCAATCCTATTTCCGTAAATATTCTAATAAACTAATACTCTTCACTCCAACATGATAAATCTTCTTCTTCAATCAACCGTTGTAATGTGGTATCATTGCCCAACGCTCATACCTGTATGTAGAGAAGCTAACTCATCATGCTTTAATCTACCCATTGGTGCCTGTAAAATTGCTGAAATAACCATATAAGTTAGTATCCATAACTCATCTTCTAGTACCATGATGATATGTCGGTATGATATTGACTGCCTTCACCTATCTTGGTACAATACTAGTGTACTGTTACATCCGCTCAGGGGAGTTGTTTCTACCCCAGTACACCTCACTGCACCCTCACATCACGTGTGTTTTCCTCTGTATCTTTATTATAACCACAATTGACAAACCTTCGCGTATGATCAAGCAGTAAATCAAAACTAATTTGTAAGACCACATTCATAGTCTAAAAACAATATGTAAGGATCTGTATACTAACATTTAGCACAAATACAACAGATCAAATGACCATCACCAACAAATACAACAAATAAACACCATTCACTTAGTTTCCTATCATTGAAGTCATGAACAACCTTAATCACGTGCTGGATTCACGTGAGAATAACATGAAATTCTTTTATTTATGACGATGTAAATTAACTTAAATTATCTCTTAACTTTCAGGTGTATTAGCCGTTTTTAAATGTCATTCTGATCACACAGTTCCTCGACCATATCCGTGTATGTTTTCATTCAATTCAACAACGTCGTGTATTTCTAATTTGTGATTGGTAAAATAAATTGTTGTCCATGGTTAACACAGAAGTTTGTTAGATTGTCCTCTAGTATCCGATATTCCAATACAGAAAATAACTGAGGTGGAGTTAATGATGGAATAATTGCACATCCATATAAAGGAGGTCTCAAACATTGTATCCACTCATCGATTCGGGCGACTGTTCGAAAAGTTATCGCCTATCCTGAACACGTTGAACGGAATTTTTTTTCTGGTCTCGACATATTTGAGTACGGTTGAGATAATAGACGTGGATGAATAAGCATCTGCGGGTTTGGTGATTTTATTTCCTTGAGCAATTCCTCAAAAGCAGTAAGATGCGATAAAATACCTTTAAATATGAAGCATATATGGATTTCGTGACTTGAGTACCTCGGCCTGGGCCAATAAGCAAAATCTGGTCATGATTTTAGCTTAATAATATCATTTGGGTAGACTGGCCACTGTTGGCTGTAGCATGGCCTAAGAAAGTTTCATGTATGCAAATCATGCTTTAATTGACGTATGTGTTTTAAGATTCCAGCAGCTCTGAAATTATATTGATTATTGATCGGTATAAAATATAATTCCGTTGTAGACCGATTCTTTCAAAGTCAAAATTTCGATTCTATATGTGTGTCGTACTGATTCTATACACAATTAGTTCTCGGTATGTAGCGTTTATAAAAATGTCAATGAACGCGCTCCTCCGATTTGACACAAATGGAACCGCAAAAGTTTATTTGTCAATTAATTTCCCGTTGAAACTTGTATTTGCTGTATCTGTGAAGACGAATGGAAATTGAAGACGTGCACGATCAAATGGCACACAGCACAATGATCTGAGTTTCGCTTTCAAATTTTGAATAAATATATTGTATCTTCAGAATAAGTCTTGACGACATGCTAGCTAATGTTCTGATATATGATGTTCGTGTCGTTGAAAACCTGAAATATTTATGTAGATGTTGATTTATAACAGAAAAGCTGTGTCCCCAACAGATTGTTGCTCTTGGCTTGAACGATAGTACAATTACTGTTCAAGAGTTGTGCACTGTAATGTGTAGACTACGTCTAATTTCAAAACATGTCCTATGTAATCAATTGGTATTATCATGTGTAATATGTCTCCTGATAGCGGACATCAAAACTGATAATGTGTTCCCTTGTCATTTAGATATGTGGAATAGTACAGGTTTAATCTCTTAAGTTGTGTGTGGCGAATGACATCCACTTAATATCGACAAATATTAAATACTTGCAGTCTGTAACTGATCTTTATACGAGCTGCAATTTCGGCTTTCTCTGAGTTTAGGATGGTGCGCGTCGTTTGCACTTTAACTTGACGTGCAATTATTTATCTTTAAAACGACATAATAGATGTAGATGCGGATTTGTTGATTCGGGGTTGTCTTTGAACCATTCCTCCCAAGCAGTAAAATGTGAGCAGATATCCTTAAAGTTGAAACATGCACTGATATTTCTCAAATTTGATAATGTAGCCAAATAAGTTCGTAATTTGATAACGAATAATTGCGTATCTTGATTTTGACTAACCAGTAACATCTGGTTATGATTTCAGCTTCATAATTGAATGTAAACTTTTTCTCAAGGTTGATGTAAGAATTGTTCATCACTGTTATGAAACTCGAATTTCGATGTAATCGTCTTCTTTCAAGAAATTTCTCCTAATTTGAATATTTGAATGTTCTGAGAATTTTGGTTCATAATTTTAAAATAAGATTCACTTGCTTTCTTCCAAGTGTTTACTTCTCAATGTTCACGTATCAATTTGACTTCATCCAAACTATCGTTTCCAGGAATTCAATTTTTTTATTACTGAAACTTTCAACGTTCAGTGTATTTCGACTGTTTACCAATGATAATCTTGTGTCGTTGTAATTCAAGAAATTTCTTGCGAATGTTCTTGTAAAACCGCGTATATATGTATATAATTCCTCTGTTAACTGACTGTTTATCTTCTTTCTTGACGTATACAAGGTCAAGTATTTGAGGTAAAAATGTGAACTGGAGCATACGGAATCTGTCTTGTGAACAAACAGTTCAATGCCATGTTATTAGCATGCATCTTTTAACAAGTTACGATCAGGTGATCGGTAGTTGCCTCTTTTCGGAGTGCCTGTTAAGACCAGGTCAGCATCCGAAATAAATGAGGACAATCAATACGGACACCAATGATGAACCAGTAATACGGCTGATCACAGTCGAGACTTTCGCATACTGTCGAACAACATTTAAACTCAATTTGAAATGAGTAACAGCATAGTCCATGTACGCTCTCCTTCCTCTTAACACAATTATGACTACCACAGTTTATATGTCGATTGAATTTTTTTTTAAAATTAAATCTTCCTGTATCTGTGCAAACGAATAGTATCTGCATATGATCAAATAATTGCATGTTGAGAACTTGCGTGTGTCAATTTGAACAGTTCTTTGAACCAAAATCGTAAGATACTTTCCGGATGTTTTGTGTATGACCAAAATGATGATGTCATCACCACTGCTCCAAAAATTTGGTTACTTGGTTTGAGATTATTCCACATATAGTAAATTATATATGATGGCGTCATGATAAAAATCTGCATGTGACCTTGGCCTTCTCAAGTATATGGCTCGATTCGTTAGATTACTTTACAATGTCAGAAACTGATAATAAATCTCGAGTTTAGTTCATAATTACTACCGGTACAAGTCCCCATTTGCCATGAAGCGAATGCTGTATAGGCTCATTGATGTATCTAGGTTTTAACATAATATGAATAATACTTGAATACCTTGTTTTATAGAAGACCAACACAGGTACTGGAATATAATTTCACGAAGACTTTCTTCTTGACAGTTACTTTTAATCCATCTGTGCTTTCGGATACACAACAGTTCGACAGGGAATATAATATACGTAACATCCGCCATTCATACAGCTGCACACACAACGAGCGGCCTAACTAACAGTTAGCCATTGCTCACCAGACATGCTGCGTCCGAACAGGACGGCAGCCCAAGTCTAACTCCCTTAGTCACGTTTTTCGTGACGCTTCCCTAGTTTCCCTGTGCACACTATAATTGTACATTTCGGTGCATGTTTTAGGGAAGCTCCCTTCAGCCTTTCTCAGTCTGCTATATGTCAGTGACTGATATGTGGCAATGACAACGGTGAAGACAGACATGCTTGTGATTGTAACGGGCTCACAAAATATGATGACAACGGTGAAGACAGACATGCTTGTGATTGTAACGGGCTCACAAAATATGATGACAACGGTGAAGACAGACATGCTTGTGATTGTAACGGGCTCACAGTATGATGACAACGGTGAAGACAGGCATGCTTGTGATTGTAACCCGGGCTCACAGTATGATGACAACGGTGAAGACAGGCATGCTTGTGATTGTAACGGGCTCACAAAATATGATGACAACGGTGAAGACAGACATGCTTTGTGATTGTAACGGGTTCACAAAATAGGATGACAACGGTGAAGACAGACATGCTTGTGATTGTAACGGCTCACAAAATATGATGACAACGGTGGAGCAGACAGGCTTGTGATTGTAACGGGCTCACAGTATGATGACAACGGTGAAGACGGGCATGCTTGTGATTGTAACGCGGCTCACAGTATGATGACAACGGTGAAGACAGACATGCCTTGTGATGTAACGGGCTCACAAAATATGATGACAACGGTGAAGACAGACATGCTTGGATTGTAACCGGGCTCACAAAATATGGATGACAACGGTGAAGACAGACATGCTTGTGATTGTAACGGCTCACAGTATGATAACGGTGAAGACAGACATGCTTGTGATTCGTATAACGGCGCTCACAAAATATGATGACAACAGTGAAGACAGGCATGCTTGTGATTGTAACGGGCTCACAGTAGTGTATGACAACGGTGAAGACAGGCAGGCTTTGATAGATTGTAACGGGCTCACAGTATGATGACGAACGTTGCGACAGACATGATTCTTGTTGTGATTGTAAACGGGCTCACAGTATGATGACAACGGTGAAGAACAGGCATGCTTTGATTGTAAACGGGCTCACAGTATGATGACAACGGTGTACGCAAGGCTATGCATTGTGAATTGTAACTGGCTCACAGTATGATACCGGTGCTAGGACAGACTATGCTTGTGATTTGGTAACGGGCTCACAGTATGATGACAACGGTGAAGACCAGGCATGCTTGTGATTGTACCGGGCTCACAAAATATTAGATGACCACGGTTGAAGACAGGCATGCTTGTGATTGTAACGGGCGCACAAAATATGACAACAGTAGAAGACAGGCAGTCTTGTTATTGTAACGGGCTTCACGACTATGATGACAACGGTGAAGACCGGGCATGCTTCGGGCAGAATGGCAGGCATCCATTTAACAATCAAAGATGGCATCTGTTGGACACCCCCCCCCCTTTTCACATGGCTTCCATTAACCCTGATTGGGGGGCTAAATGGGTACTCCGCCTTGCCCAAGGGTGTCCCATAGGCTAGTGGAGGGAAGGAGGCACCTTACCTCTCCTTTGATAGGGAATACCCCTACCCCGCCACCCTATATCAGCATATCACAACTAGAATAATCACCTAATTAGGTCCGTAAGGGATACTTTGTACAATAAAGAATTTGGGTCCATTATTCGGAAGAGTGCCCATTTTTGTTTATCGCGATACCATTTATGGATGTATGTTAGTGTAGAGACCACTTCCGACCAAGTACTGCAATAGCATCTCTGAGACTTAAGTTAGTGTAGAGACCACTTCCAACCAAGTACTGCAATAGCATCTCCATGTCTATGAGCCAGAGTACAGAAAGGCGGACTCAAGAGCAAGAAAGTACCATTTTCGAAGTAAACGTCACGTCTGCGAATAACGCTCAGTATTATTCGCAGTGCGCGAAGTAAACGTCATATGACCAGCTGCAATTACAAATAATGCTCAGTATTATTCGCAATTCGATTGCGAATAACGCCACCCCCATAAATAATCTTGTCCAACTGAGCAGTCAAGCTATGAAGCACTGACTACACTCATTTCTTATGTGTTTTTGGCCCCAAAAGCAAAATCACCCATTCATTATGATTGTTGCTCAAGCAATATGTTATATATTAGTATAAGTTAAAGTAGCTAGGAACACTGGCTGACGGGGGATGTTAATTTTTTCCAGACAAAAAAGTCAGCATCTAGTCAAAACTCCTGTTTTACTTTTTGTACTGATGCCTGGAGCTAGCCCGCTGTGAAACATTAAGTAATTTGTCTTATCAATAACTGCTCTGATTGTTAGCATGTCTTCCTTGCGTGGACTTGACACTGCACGCACTGAATCTGTGACAGTAATTCGGGTATTTACCAAATTTACTTCCAATTATTTCAGACCGAGATCTCAACGATCGATAGATTAGTGATTAGCTAGTTCATAGTGACATGAGGACACATGTGTATCCGCGAACTACACACGTTGATATATATACGTAAACTGGCACTCTTCCGAATTCCGGTCCCAATTGAAAAGTTAATTCTGCAGTGAATAACTATCCCTTACAGTGCTCCATTGGTTTATATAAAACATAATAAATTATACGAACTAAAATATAGCTACGAACTAAAAAAAAAAAGAATTGAGAAAATCGAAATACGAACCAATAATAATCATCATCATCAATTATTATATTAGCCGTCTCCACTATGAAGGTTGGCTGCAATGGATCCAAACACTGCCTGTCTCTCGCCTTGACTGTACATTCTGTCCAGACTGATGTTTGTCCATCTCTTGATGCTAACTTCCCACGTGTATTGTTTGTCTATCTCTTACTCGCTTGCCCTCAACCTTGCCTTCCAATATTGTTTTTATAAGAGTGTCATGTCTTTTAAAGGATGTGCAAAAGGTCATGTCTTTTAAAGGATGTGCAAAAGGCTGCCAGCAGTGTGCAAATGATTATTGGATCAAGTTATGTGAGTCCATTCAAATCGCAAGTGATAAGGGAGACATAAGAAGCATGTATGAAGGAATAAAGAAAGCTTGTGGTCCAGTGATCAAAAGAAGTGCACCATTGAAAACCTTGACTGGAGAAGTCATCACTGATAAGAAACAGCAGATGGACAGATGGGTAGAGCACTATTTGGAGCTTTACTCAAGTGAGACCAAACTAGCGGATGATGCCCTCAACGCCATAGAGGCTCTACCAACTCTTGACCACCTGGACACACTTCCCACCATAACAGAAGTTAAGTGTGCTATAAATGAACTTGCATCTGGCAAGGCTCCAGGTAAGGATGGGATTCCAATAGAGGTTATCAGGAGTGGGCAAGACACACTCACTATACAGATCCACCAGCTAATAGAGCTATGCTGGCGTGAAGGACAAGTCCCACAGGATTTCAAAGATTCAAGCATCATAACACTGTACAAGAACAAGGGCGATCGGAGCGACTGCAACAACTATAGGGGTATCTCACTTCTGTGTATTGTTGGAAAAGTATTTGCCAGAATTGTTCTGCGCAGACTTCAAGTCCTAGGAGATCAAGTCTACCCCGAATCACAGTGTGGCTTTCGACAGAACCGGTCTACCACTGATATGATATTCTCATTGCGACAAATGCAAGAAAAATGCCGTGAACAGAATCAACCACTGTTTATTGCCTTCATCGACCTCACAAAGGCATTTGATTTGGTCAGTCGTGAGGGTCTGTTCAAGGCACTAAAGAAGATTGGCTGCCCACCAACTCTTCTGTCCATTGTGGAATCGTTCCACACAGGCATGAAGGGTATAATCAAGTTTGATGGTGCAACTTCTGAAGAATTTGAAATCAAGAGTGGAGTTAAGCAAGGTTGTGTACTAGCTCCCACCCTCTTTGGAATATACTTTTCACTTCTACTGAAATATGCATTTCGTGATCAGGATGGTGGTATATACATTCACTCACGCTCAGATGGCGGCCTCTACAATGCTCAGAGATTGAAGGCTAAGACCAAAATTAGGAGGGTACTGATCAGAGAGTTGCTTTTTGCAGATGATGCTGCAGTTACGACCCACTCTGAGGAAGAATTGCAATGTCTACTATCTGCATTCTCCAATGCTTGTTCTGAATTTGGTTTAACAATTAGCAAAAAGAAGACACAGATTATGTCACAAGGTGCACATGAGGTACCATCAATCTTTATTGACGACGCCGAACTAGAGATAGTAGACCATTTTACATATCTAGGATCAGTGGTAAATAGCAAATTATCCCTAGATCAGGAAATCAACATCCGGATTGGTAAGGCAGCAACAACAATGAACAGGTTAAGAAAAAGAGTCTGGGAGAACAGGAAGCTTACTGCCAAAACAAAAGTCCTTGTCTATCAAGCCTGTGTCCTTAGTACTCTTCTCTATGGCAGTGAAACCTGGACAACTTACTCACACCAAGAGAACAATTTAAACAGCTTTCATATGCGGTGTCTGCGAAGAATTCTTGGTATTAAGTGGCAAGACAAAATCACAAATACTGAAGTATTGGAAAGATCAGGTTGTGTGACAGTTTATTCCATGCTCAGTCTTCGTAGACTTAGATGGATAGGACATCTTAGGAGGATGGATGATGGTAGAATACCAAAGGATATCTTTTTTGGTGAATTACAGATGGGTAAGAGATCTCAGGGTCGGCCTCTACTACGATACAAAGATGTGTGTAAGCGGGACATGATTGATACAGGCATTGATAATGCACATTGGGAGCAAGTCGCCGCTGAACGTGTTGCATGGAGGGCAAATATCAGAAATGGAATAAAGTCAAAGGAGAAAATTATTGCAGAAAAGTCACACACCAAGCGTTTGAGACGTAAGATGGTGCATGATGGTGGAAATGACCACGTGTTCACATGCACCCACTGTGAACGGACATTTACAGCGCAAATTGGCCTTATCAGTCACACTCGCTACCGCCATAGTTAAAAGTTATTATGCCTTTTTAAAGCACAAACTATCGTCTGTCAAGACGGCAAGGTGCCATTGGAGTACATGTATAATTTTTTTTCTGGTATGAGAATTTTCTTTGTTCTGATTGTTACTTTTTACGGTGGGAATATACATTTTAATGTTGCACCTTGGGATTAGAGGATGTTGATGTAAGAATACATATGTATGTCAGTACTTAAGAAGCCAATGGTGAATAGTCTTGACCTAGTGATGATTATAGTGCCGAAATGAAGACGCGGCATTAGAAACCACAGGGATTCTGTATAGGCTATTCTCTTCAAGTAATGAGAGAGACAATATCAACATGTTGGATGGACAGAATGACTTCACCCATCCAATAGTCCCAGTAACAACAGAACAAAATATAAGTGAGAAAATACCTTACTCACTATGAAGAGTCAGAATGGCTCTACTCAGCAATGAGGGACAGTGGAACATGGACACCCACTCCTTTCCCCTTCTCCCCTTGTTGTTTTGTATTTGTGTTTGTAATTGTGTTGTAAACCTTTTATCATAACACAGTAGGTTAATGCTAGTGTTGTATTCTTGTCATCCCTTTTCTATAGAAGAGAAGCAGGTGGTGGTTGAATTTGGTGGGACTATATCACTAACACTGGATCCTGGGTAAACAGCCATAAAGTGAATGTCCAAAACCATAGTCTGGATCTAGCAATACCTCAATGTTTACTGCGGCGCTGAATAGCTCCATAGCGAGCAACAGAAAAGGTGAAGATAACTGATTGGGTGAGTGATTAAGTCCTATTTTAGGAGGAAGATCCAGGATGGACTTCAAGATCTAATAATCTACAAAGATGAAGATCAACAGAGTAACGGACAACAGTGTATCGTCTGCTTTACGTCTGAGAAGTATCACCTATAAGCCTTATCACTCAGCAAAATCAGTGAAACTATGGGACAATCCTACAAGTTACTAAAACTAGCAACAGTGAAAGCCCTTCAACTGTTGGTTGGGTTACCAAGTTAATATCCAACAATGGATAAGTCTTCGAAAGAATGTCTCACAGCTGCAACAGTCAAACATGGAATTCAGCTATTCAACACTAAGTTCTGGCTCAATCAAATGGGGAGAAGACACTGAACCACATAAGCCAATACAACCAAGGTACAAACTTAATATCATCTGAAACATAACTACGAAACCAGATTACCTCAAGGTTCCAAACCCTGAACACCATCAGATAAAAGACCATATGAAAACAGCTAAATGTCTCTACATCTGCAACAAGAGGAATCATCCAATTGTTTGCAAACCTGTTACTGTGCTGGATTTATTCATCTGTGGATATATGTAGGTATAGATCAAGTGTGGCCCTAGTCACAGATACTACCATGAGATGCCTCTCAGTCAATTAAAGTTCTACACTGGACTAGATAACAACGACTAATTCCTTGCCGGTCCAATGTCAGCCTAAATGCCATGGGTTATAGACTCGCGACTAGGTGGGTGAAACCTTAGTGTAAGCCAATTTGGTAGTCGGATATTATAAGCCGAGAAGCTGAATGGACGTCAACTTTTCATCAGACCTGATGATAAAGGGAATTACCTTCTGCAAAGCTTAAGTGGAACTCCTGAAGTATGACCAACCAGAGGCACCAAATTTCACAAACAGGGCACCGAGCCTAAGGCAACAGAATATTCGTGATTCTAGCCCCAAACGGAGGGGATATATGGTGTGTGATTTTTCAATTCCTGGGTTATGGAGTATAAAATAGTCACCAGCCAATTACCAGTGGATAAATATTAGGAAACATAACTGAGTGCATTAATTCGGTACCCAGATAATGGGAAAAGGATCTAATCGACAGCAAAGGTGAACCCGTAACCGCACACCAGGAGCAAATTGACTCTATTAATTAGTTTAATTAATAGTACAAAATGCTGTTTATATGTTGGGTTTTTTCTGAAGGTAACAGGTCAGTAGTTTTTTCCAATGGTATATAGATGGTATAGTATTTTGACACCAACTCATTATTTTTAACAATGAGAGAATGGTAAAAGGTGTCAGAAACATGTTATGTTGGGTTCTATTTAATATCTTTATTTGCCTTAATTATGAGGGAAAATGAAAGTAGACCCAATTTGTGGTTGTTGTGTTGTTTGTAATAACATTGTTGTTGTTTTTTTGGGGTCACTGGGTACTATGTTGTAATACTGCATATCATTCCCATGCCTGTCTGAAAATGCATAGTGTTTATTACACATCTATATATGTAATTGCAGATCTTGAGTTAATACCTGAACTGTTTGTCCAAAAGTGTTGTGTACATCAAGTAAATGTGGTGTCCAACAAGTGGTTGTTTATATGTTGTGAGCAATCAATATCCTTCTAGCATCTATAGTTAATTTAAAGGGTGATGAAGTGGGAAGGGAAACGTACACACAGATGCCATTGTTTCAAGGATGGAACTCTTTCCTCCTGGGATTTGTGGTAAATATCCCTGATCACCCTGCATTCTTACCAGTGACAGAGAATCAATAATACCCCCTAGACATTTTAACGAATCATTCTCAGGAATTAAAATCCACATCCCACATGTGTGGTCCCGCCCGGTACGGACTTCACCTAGTAGTGGAGTAGTCCGTGAATTTAAAACTCATGGTAAACATCACAATTGGTGTATTATTGTGAGTATATGAATTCAGGGAAAACCTCTCGCAGGTAAACCAAGTCACTTCAGAATGTTATAGTGTTAGTAACAGACCTAATCACTCATTAGTATGAGCTGAGTCAAGTGTTATATGAACCCATAATGGCTCAGATAAATATAGGTTTTTTTTGGTACAAAACTGTTCACAGGTAATATCTTGATTCTGGCAGATGCATCAGGTAGTTGGTTGTTGGATATGAGATTTTTTTTAAAAACTCATATTTTATATCTTATTGATGGGAAACTCAGTAATGAACCTCCAGTAGTAAGGTCTCTGGGATGGTAAACTCACATAAGATAGGTAATTCAGTGAATGTTTAGAATTCATATTCATTCCCATTTGATGTTTGAGGTATGGTTCTGCTACTCTGGTATTCTCTTTAAATGGTTTAAAGTGGTGTAGTCATGAACACACTACTATATTATGTATCCATAAGGTTTATGTTCCTACATATGAATCATGTGTTAATTAACTATTTTGTCATTGATTATCATTGTATTTTCATGCTTGATCTGCTTGTATAATTCATGTAATATTGAAAAGTTACCAAGGCAGCAGAGAGTGATAGACAATTTTATAGATAATTAGGACAGATAAGTTAAAAATCCAATAAATTTTTTTTAAGGGAAAAATTTAATCAACAAATGATGATTCAGTAGGAAAGTAAATAATACCTGAGAGATGAATTAAACCAGGGGAAAATAGCAGTAACTAAAGTAAATGAACTAAGGTTAAGGCCTAAACCACCACTTGCAAAAATGTAGACATAGTTAATGGAAGGGAAGGAATATTGTAAGAATTTGCAGTATTTAGGGGCACCCTAATTTAATCCTTTTTTTTCATAGGACATAACATGTTCTACAACACCGGTAGTAAAGTAAAGTGAATAAATGATGGATACTTAGGAAGAAAAGCCATACCGACACTTATTCTACTCCACCGGTGATATGAGTAGTATTATTAACTAACTCAGATGGCCCATATGTTAATAAATAGGGTCAACCAAAATATTCACCTGGTGATGTAAGTGAAACTGATCAACTCACTTACTGACCCAACAGAATATAAGGTATGTCTTTAAATTATCCACCCCGATTCCATTATTGATGGTAGCGGAAACAGACCGTATAGGTATGTAAAAGGTATAATTAAAGAATTAACTTAAGAAATTGGAATTTCAAATAAACTTCAGGAGATACCGGAAAAAATCTGTGCCAATCTCTAGTAAGAGACTGAACATTTCAGATAGTGGCTCCTTAACTTTGAAATTTACAGTTTAACCTCATTAAGTGAAATGTTCACTATGAGTAGTCCTCATCAAAAGAGGAGATGAAACAGCTTTTAGTTAGCGATTAGCTTACGTAAAGTTATTTCAATAATTGCCTAACTAACATTAATATTCTCATAAGGGAAGAATTAAGAAGGGCAAAAATAAAGGGTACAATAGAGGCGCGCGACTCAATTGTATTTTCTTTAAAACTAACCGAGTAACTAAATTCTAGATAATGCTCGAAGCCTACTAATAGGTAGGTGAATCAGAAATCAATCGCAAGACGAAACAGATTTCTACATCTCAGTTCTGACTAGGATTATATGCCAGCATTAAATATGTGAAAGCAGATCCAGACTAACAGAGATTAGCTTAAATAACTGATACGAATCAGTAAAAGCAACAATTAAATAAACAACTCTTGAAATAGATGCTGTTTATAGATAGGACGAACCCCTTGACGTAAAGAGAGAGGAAACGCCTAAGACTTATACAGTGAACCCATGCTAGAAAAATGGAATATAGCTGTGTAAAAACCAAGCAAATTGGAGCATATAGCTGAAGAATTGCTTGATAGTTACTAGATTAGGAATTTCAATCAGGAATCCAGCTAGTAAATTATATAACAGTTCAAAGATAGACCTTAGTCAATCTAAATAAATCCAGAGTTTCCACGTATTAAACGGATGAAAACAAAACTGGAGAGAAACATTAAGAGTACCTTACCTGTTATCCTGAGGACACAACTCAGGAGACGCCAGTATGAGAGGGATATACAGATGTAACAGTAATTTTACTAAGACTAGTAATCCACATCCATAACTGGAAAGTGAACCAGCAACTTGATTGTCTGGAAGACTATCACAGGAAACATAAAAGGGGCTTTTAACTTCTCACTGAACTGATTATATATGGTAGGAGACAATACGTCTGAACCTACATAACAATGTATGTTGCTAAGTTGAAAATAATCTAAAACCTACAGGGAGGCAGACGACGATCAATGTACGCCAAGCGACGCAAAATTGCTCGTAATTCAACACCAAAGCAACAAATACAGAGTGAAACTCAAACACATCAGCTTAGAATTACTAATAAGGATTCTAGCGTAAAATAGATCTAGGTTAGAAGGAAAAGCAGAGAAAGTAAGCTAAGAATTACTTCATTTCTGATAGATTCATGTTCCCCGGAAAATTCGGTTCAGAACGGAAATCTAGAAAAGTTGGACCTTGTTTACATGTTAGACGAGATTCTCGGGGAAAACCCGCAAGAGAAAGGGACACCACTCTAATCAGTAGTTATCAAAACTGATCGGAAAATCCCATAACTCGACTTATAACCCAAACACATGATGTGTTGGATGAAAATGTATTTCAACAGGAACCATCTTTAGCTTCCTTTAAATATCAGATCTATAGTTAAAACAAACGTCTAACTTACAGGGAGACGGGCGAGTTTAATATGCTATCAGTAGACGCAGAATTAACCGTCGGTTTTAACATAATCTCAAGATTGATAATCTAATGAGAGAGAAATCAAGCTTAATGATGATATCTTAATTGTTTCAAAAAGTCGGTTTGATGCAGACAAACTAGTACTTGAAAGTAACAAATTATCAGATAACCACTCATATTTCAAACAATAGCTGACAACAGTGGAGAGGGTGCTACACTTTTTCACTAAAAGGGAAGTAAGCCATTAAGGTTATGCCAGTTGTCGTGACTATAAGAAAATGGACGTGGCCCTGATAGATTATCTAACATAGGGAAGTAATGTAGGAAATTACAAAGGGATGGATACTAGGTGAGTCAATGTAAAGACGGAAATTGTAGAGTACTATTTGACCATTTATTTTCTGAAAGAAATAAATGGCTTAAATTGGGGAGGCGTGTGGTATAATAAAAACGTCCCTACCCTTTCCTATTTATGGACTCCCTTAAAAATACACAAACCCTTACAATTACTGTTTAAGTAACTTACTTAATGTAGGAGAAAATAAAACAGCGATAGACGGACCGTGGCAGCTTAATTAATTTGGCCTTATTTTGGCCTACATACCTGGCCAACAGTCGTCGACTGATTGTAAAACAAAGGCCAGTGTAGCCATTTTGGTCAGTACGACACAAAGAACAGACATGTAAAAGTTTTCCCTTCGGGGAGAAGGCATGTTGCCTTTTAAAACCATGATTCTCTTCAAGCTATTGGTATGTTATCTACATGATTAAGATATATTTATGTATTACCTAGACCAGTATGTTTAATTAAGAATTAGTTACAATTCTCTTAAACCAGGCTGGATGATGTTTACTAAGGAAACACAGGTGGGCGCCACGCTGTAATTTTTCCTATGTCTTACAATTTCAAATCCATATGTTAATATCTTGTATAGGCATTATGAACTTATATCTCACTAGTAGTGCTATAATCTATGAATATTATGTGTACTGTAAAGTATCAACTCTCATGTCTGAAACACATTCTAGAGATTTTCTCAATGTAGGAGCAGACCCCTGATTCATGCTTCATAGTAAAGAACTAGTGTCTGTCAATTTCATATTCCTATGTTAAAACTTCTAGGCACTGTGAACAATATCTCACTATTTATGCTTAGAAATCTGCAAATAATCTATGTACTATAGAAAGGTGTTTTATCCATGCGGGGACATACAAATGATTACGCATATTCCTGACTCGTACTTAGTCAGGGGATAAAATATTTTGCCACATTATAATCTGTAACTTAGGAAATATAGTGCTAAATTTTAGTACCATTCTTTTGTTAACAGATTAGTAACCACTCCATATGAGGGTGAACATATAATCATTTCATAAAATAGTGTTAGGGACAGGCCATGTTTGAATATAAATTCATGAACAATTAAACGCGTGATGTAAATGTATGTTCGGATAGGATTCACTCCGCATCGCCTCACCGTAGTAGAAACAGAAGCGAAGATTGATGTGAATAAATTGCTTGCAATATTCAGAAGACTGGACCATGCGGCATAAGTTATTCTTATAAATACCCTCCGAATAATAGCAGTCATTGGCAAAACATATCACAGCGATTACTATCCTCATGTGCTGTACGCAGTGGGGGAAAACAATGGATGTTTTAGTTCATGAAGATAATTCAAAAACCTAGGCTCCCTGCATCATCATTATGATTATTATGTATGATTATCATGTACTTAATATCAGAGAAATGTACATGTATGTTTTTTTTCTGGTATGAGAATTTTCTTTGTTCTGATTGTTACTTTTTACTGTGGGAATATACATTTTAATGTTGCACCTTGGGATTAGAGGATGTTGATGTAAGAATACATATGTATGTCAGTACTTAAGAAGCCAATGGTGAATAGTCTTGACCTAGTGATGATTATAGTGCCGAAATGAAGACGCGGCATTAGAAACCACAGGGATTCTGTATAGGCTATTCTCTTCAAGTAATGAGAGAGACAATATCAACATGTTGGATGGACAGAATGACTTCACCCATCCAATAGTCCCAGTAGCAACAGAACAAAATATAAGTGAGAAAATACCTTACTCACTATGAAGAGTCAGAATGGCTCTACTCAGCAATGAGGGACAGTGGAACATGGACACCCACTCCTTTCCCCTTCTCCCCTTGTTGTTTTGTATTTGTGTTTGTAATTGTGTTGTAAACCTTTTATCATAACACAGTAGGTTAATGCTAGTGTTGTATTCTTGTCATCCCTTTTCTATAGAAGAGAAGCAGGTGGTGGTTGAATTTGGTGGGACTATATCACTAACACTGGATCCTGGGTAAACAGCCATAAAGTGAATGTCCAAAACCATAGTCTGGATCTAGCAATACCTCAATGTTTACTGCGGCGCTCAATAGCTCCATAGCGAGCAACAGAAAAGGTGAAGATAACTGATTGGGTGAGTGATTAAGTCCTATTTTAGGAGGAAGATCCAGGATGGACTTCAAGATCTAATAATCTACAAAGATGAAGATCAACAGAGTAACGGACAACAGTGTATCGTCTGCTTTACGTCTGAGAAGTATCACCTATAAGCCTTATCACTCAGCAAAATCAGTGAAACTATGGGACAATCCTACAAGTTACTAAAACTAGCAACAGTGAAAGCCCTTCAACTGTTGGTTGGGTTACCAAGTTAATATCCAACAATGGATAAGTCTTCGAAAGAATGTCTCACAGCTGCAACAGTCAAACATGGAATTCAGCTATTCAACACTAAGTTCTGGCTCAATCAAATGGGGAGAAGACACTGAACCACATAAGCCAATACAACCAAGGTACAAACTTAATATCATCTGAAACATAACTACGAAACCAGATTACCTCAAGGTTCCAAACCCTGAACACCATCAGATAAAAGACCATATGAAAACAGCTAAATGTCTCTACATCTGCAACAAGAGGAATCATCCAATTGTTTGCAAACCTGTTACTGTGCTGGATTTATTCATCTGTGGATATATGTAGGTATAGATCAAGTGTGGCCCTAGTCACAGATACTACCATGAGATGCCTCTCAGTCAATTAAAGTTCTACACTGGACTAGATAACAACGACTAATTCCTTGCCGGTCCAATGTCAGCCTAAATGCCATGCGTTATAGACTCGCGACTAGGTGGGTGAAACCTTAGTGTAAGCCAATTTGGTAGTCGGATATTATAAGCCGAGAAGCTGAATGGACGTCAACTTTTCATCAGACCTGATGATAAAGGGAATTACCTTCTGCAAAGCTTAAGTGGAACTCCTGAAGTATGACCAACCAGAGGCACCAAATTTCACAAACAGGGCACCGAGCCTAAGGCAACAGAATATTCGTGATTCTAGCCCCAAACGGAGGGGATATATGGTGTGTGATTTTTCAATTCCTGGGTTATGGAGTATAAAATAGTCACCAGCCAATTACCAGTGGATAAATATTAGGAACATAACTGAGTGCATTAATTCGGTACCCAGATAATGGGAAAAGGATCTAATCGACAGCAAAGGTGAACCCGTAACCGCACACCAGGAGCAAATTGACTCTATTAATTAGTTTAATTAATAGTACAAAATGCTGTTTATATGTTGGGTTTTTTTCTGAAGGTAACAGGTCAGTAGTTTTTTCCAATGGTATATAGATGGTATAGTATTTTGACACCAACTCATTATTTTTAACAATGAGAGAATGGTAAAAGGTGTCAGAAACATGTTATGTTGGGTTCTATTTAATATCTTTATTTGCCTTAATTATGAGGGAAAATGAAAGTAGACCCAATTTGTGGTTGTTGTGTTGTTTGTAATAACATTGTTGTTGTTTTTTTGGGGTCACTGGGTACTATGTTGTAATACTGCATATCATTCCCATGCCTGTCTGAAAATGCATAGTGTTTATTACACATCTATATATGTAATTGCAGATCTTGAGTTAATACCTGAACTGTTTGTCCAAAAGTGTTGTGTACATCAAGTAAATGTGGTGTCCAACAAGTGGTTGTTTATATGTTGTGAGCAATCAATATCATTCTAGCATCTATAGTTAATTTAAAGGGTGATGAAGTGGGAAGGGAAACGTACACACAGATGCCATTGTTTCAAGGATGGAACTCTTTCCTCCTGGGATTTGTGGTAAATATCCCTGATCACCCTGCATTCTTACCAGTGACAGAGAATCAATAATACCCCCTAGACATTTTAACGAACCATTCTCAGGAATTAAAATCCACATCCCACAATTCCCCATGTACTATTTCTCATCTAATTTCTTCTTTCCCCATGTATTATTTCTCACCCACCTTCTTCATTCCCTGTGTACTATCTTCTTCATCTTCCATGTATTATTACTCATATACATTCTTCATTCCCCCATGTACTATTTCTCATGTACATTTTTCATTCTCCGTGTACTATTTCTCATCTACCTTCTTCATTCCCCCATGTACTATTTCTCATGCACCTTCTTCACTCCCCCATGTACTATTTCTCATCTACCTTCTTCATTCCCCCATGTACTATTTCTCATCTACCTTCTTCATTCCCATGTACTATTTGTCATGCACCTTCTTCATTCCCCATGTACTATTTCTCATCTACCTTCTTCATTCCCCCATGTACTATTTGTCATCTACCTTCTTCATTCCCCCATGTACTATTTTCATCTACCTTCTTCATTCCCCAATGTACTATTTCTCATCTACCTTTTCATTCCCCCATGTAGCCTACTATTTCTCATCTACCTTCTTCATTCCCCCATGTACTATTTCTCATACACCTTCTTCATTCCCCATGTACTATTTCTCATGCACCTTCTTCATTCCCCCATGTATTATTTCTCATGCACCTTCTTCATTCCCCCATGTACTATTTCTCATCTACCTTCTTCATTCCTGTGGTATAATAAAAACGTCCCTACCCTTTCCTATTTATGGACTCCCTTAATAATCACCAAACCCCTTACAATACTGTTTAAGTAACTTACTTAATGTAGGAGAAATAAACAGCGATAGACGGACCGTGGCAGCTTAATTAACTTTGGCCTTATTTTGGCCTACATACCTGGCCAACAGTTGTCGACTGATTGTAAAACAACGGCCAGTGTAGCCATTTGGTCAGTACGACACAAAGAACAGACATGTAAAAAGTTTTCCCTTCGGGGAGAAGGCATGTTGCCTTTAAAACCATGATTCTCTTCAAGCTATTGGTATGTTATCTACATGATTAAGATATATTTATGTATTACTAGACCAGTATGTTTAATTAAGACTTAGTTACAATTCTCTTAAACCAGGCTGGATTATGTTTACTAAGGAAACAAGGTGGGCGCCACGCTGTAATTTTTCCTTTGTCTTACAATTTCAAATCCATATGTTAATATCTTTTATAGGCATTGTGAACTTATATCTCACTAGTAGTGCTATAATCTATGAATATTATGTGTACTGTAAAGTATCAACTCTCATGTCTGAAACACATTCTAGAGATTTTCTCAATGTAGGAGCAGACCCCTGATTCATGCTTCATAGTAAAGAAACTAGTGTCTGTCAATTTCATATTCCTATGTTAAAACTTCTAGGCACTGTGAACAATATCTCACTATTTATGCTTAGAAATCTGCAAATAATCTATGTACTATAGAAAGGTGTTTATCCATGCGGGGACATACAAATGATTACGCATATTCCTGACTCGTACTGAGTCAGGGATAAAATATTTGCCACATTATAATCTGTAACTTAGAAATATAGTGCTAAATTTTAGTACCATTCTTTGTTAACAGATTAGTAACCACTCCATATGAGGGTGAACATATAATCATTTCATAAAATAGTGTTAGGGACAGGCCATGTTTGAATATAAATTCATGAACAATTAAACGCGTGATGTAAATGTATGTTCGGATAGGATTCACTCCACATCGCCTCACCGTAGTAGAAACAGAAGCGAAGATTGATGTGAATAAATTGCTTGCAATATTCAAAAGACTGGACCATGCGGCATAAGTTATTCTTATAAATACCCTCCGAATAATAGCAGTCATTGGCAAAACATATCACAGCGATTACTATCCTCATGTGCTGTACGCAGTGGGGGAAAACAAGGATGTTTAGTTCATGAAGATAATTCAAAAACCTAGGCTCCCTGCATCATCATTATGATTATTATGTATGATTATCATGTACTTAATATCAGAGAAATGTACATGTATATATAGCTTGTCTTGTTCCAGATGTAGGGGTGTTACCTTTCCTCTGGAGTGAACTAGGCGGGCCGAGAGAGGGATCATGCTGCATGGGCAACACATGATCTCTATATTTTAGCCCAGGCTTTGTGCTATGGAGAGGCAATAACTCCATCCCTGGTCTTAACTGGTCTCGGAATCAAAGCGAGAGGCAACTGTTACGGGTTATAAGTCCTTGTCAGTTGGCGTAGACATGGGGCGCCACGCGTTGCCTCTGACGGTGGGAGACACCTATAGGTGTCACTGATCAGCTACCGCCCGCCTCAAGCTGAGCAGCCCCCAGCCAATTGGGTGCTGATCCGCCACAGCCTGCCTGCTTCAATGGGTGCTTGGGGCTAGGACAAAATCTGAATCGCAGGCTGTAAAACCAATGCACCAGGTACAAACAAAAATAAAAATAGAAACCTCAAGCTACGGCTTGCAACCTGGAACGTGAGAACCATGTGTCCAGGATTTTCCACTGACTTGACCAATATTGACGATATGAGAAAAACGGCTGTGATTGATGCCGAACTCAATCGTCTAACATTGATATTGCTGGCCTGCAGGAGACTCGCCTCGCTGAGGAAGGGTCACTCAGGGAAAACAACTACACCTTTTTCTGGAAGGGTAGAGGGCAGGCAGAAAAAAGGCAACACGGTGTGGGCTTTGCAGTGAAGAATTCGCTACTGGGAATGATTGAAATTCCAGCAGAGGAAATGAAAGACTATTATCCCTGCGCTTGGCAACCTCTTTTGGGTTTGCCACCATTATTACTGCATATGCACCGACACTCGATTCCTCTGATGATGTGAAGGATTTGTTCTATGAGAAGTTAGACTCCGTGATCAAGGCAGTTCCAAAATCTGACTACATTTATATGCTCGGTGATTTCAATGCTCGTGTGGGCAAGGACTCAAGTTCATGGCCAGTGTGCCTTGGAAAATACAACATCGGTCGCATGAATGAAAATGGGCAAAGGCTGCTGGAGCATTGCACCAGTAATGACCTATGTATTACAAACTCTTTTTTAAAACAAAAGAGATGCATAAGGTCACATGGAAACATCCAAGATCCGGCCATTGGCACCAGCTGGACTCATCATCACACGGAGACAACATCTGAACCATATATCATTGACTCGTAGTTACCACAGTGCTGACTGTGATACGGATCATTCTTTGGTTGTTGCAAGGTTAGACTGAGACCAAAGAGAATGTACACAGCTAAACACAAATCTAGCCACAGGATTAATATTATTAACACTCATGATCCTGAAAAGTGCTTTCAGTTTCAACAGCAACTTGAAGATGCTTTCACTGATACACCAGAAAATTGTACAGTAAATGAAAGTGGGGTCAAATTAAGGAAACTCTTTATAAAACTGCCGTAGGGGTTTACGGCACTGTGGATCATAAGAGGCAGAACTGGTTTGCGGCCAACAGCGAGACTCTGCAGCCCCTGATTGATAAGAAGAAGAAAGCTCTCTTAAGAAACAAGGAAAGACCAACGCGTAACACTCTGAGTGAGCTAAGGCAAGCTAGGAAGGATGTGCAAAAGGCTGCCAGCCAGTGTGCAAATGATTATTGGATCAAGTTATGTGAGTCCATTCAAATCGCAAGTGATAAGGGAGACATAAGAAGCATGTATGAAGGAATAAAGAAAGCCTGTGGTCCAGTGATCAAAAGAAGTGCACCATTGAAAACCTTGACTGGAGAAGTCATCACTGATAAGAAACAGCAGATGGACAGATGGGTAGAGCACTATTTGGAGCTTTACTCAAGTGAGACCAAACTAGCGGATGATGCCCTCAACGCCATAGAGGCTCTACCAACTCTTGACCACCTGGACACACTTCCCACCATAACAGAAGTTAAGTGTGCTATAAATGAACTTGCATCTGGCAAGGCTCCAGGTACGGATGGGATTCCAATAGAGGTTATCAGGAGTGGGCAAGACACACTCACTATACAGATCCACCAGCTAATAGAGCTATGCTGGCGTGAAGGACAAGTCCCACAGGATTTCAAGATTCAAGCATCATAACACTGTACAAGAACAAGGGCGATCGGAGCGACTGCAACAACTATAGGGGTATCTCACTTCTGTGTATTGTTGGAAAAGTATTTGCCAGAATTGTTCTGCGCAGACTTCAAGTCCTAGGAGATCAAGTCTACCCCGAATCACAGTGTGGCTTTCGACAGAACCGGTCTACCACTGATATGATATTCTCATTGCGACAAATGCAAGAAAAATGCCGTGAACAGAATCAACCACTGTTTATTGCCTTCATCGACCTCACAAAGGCATTTGATTTGGTCAGTCGTGAGGGTCTGTTCAAGGCACTAAAGAAGATTGGCTGCCCACCAACTCTTCTGTCCATTGTGGAATCGTTCCACACAGGCATGAAGGGTATAATCAAGTTTGATGGTGCAACTTCTGAAGAATTTGAAATCAAGAGTGGAGTTAAGCAAGGTTGTGTACTAGCTCCCACCCTCTTTGGAATATACTTTTCACTTCTACTGAAATATGCATTTCGTGATCAGGATGGTGGTATATACATTCACTCACGCTCAGATGGCGGCCTCTACAATGCTCAGAGATTGAAGGCTAAGACCAAAATTAGGAGGGTACTGATCAGAGAGTTGCTTTTTGCAGATGATGCTGCAGTTACGACCCACTCTGAGGAAGAATTGCAATGTCTACTATCTGCATTCTCCAATGCTTGTTCTGAATTTGGTTTAACAATTAGCAAAAGAAGACACAGATTATGTCACAAGGTGCACATGAGGTACCATCAATCTTTATTGACGACGCCGAACTAGAGATAGTAGACCATTTTACATATCTAGGATCAGTGGGTAAATAGCAAATTATCCCTAGATCAGGAAATCAACATCCGGATTGGTAAGGCAGCAACAACAATGAACAGGTTAAGAAAAAGAGTCTGGGAGAACAGGAAGCTTACTGCCAAAACAAAAGTCCTTGTCTATCAAGCCTGTGTCCTTAGTACTCTTCTCTATGGCAGTGAAACCTGGACAACTTACTCACTACCAAGAGAACAATTTAAACAGCTTTCATATGCGGTGTTTGCGAAGAATTCTTGGTATTAAGTGCAAGACAAAATCACAAATACTGAAGTATTGGAAAGATCAGGTTGTGTGACAGTTTATTCCATGCTCAGTCTTCGTAGACTTAGATGGATAGGACATCTTAGGAGGATGGATGATGGTAGAATACCAAAGGATATCTTTTTTGGTGAATTACAGATGGGTAAGAGATCTCAGGGTCGGCCTCTACTACGATACAAAGATGTGTGTAAGCGGGACATGATTGATACAGGCATTGATAATGCACATTGGGAGCAAGTCGCCGCTGAACGTGGTTGCATGGAGGGCAAATATCAGAAATGGAATAAAGTCAAAGGAGAAAAATTATTGCAGAAAAGTCACACAACCAAGCGTTTGAGACGTAAGATGGTTGCATTGATGGTGGAAATGACCACGTGTTCACATGCACCCACTGTGAACGGACATTTACAGCGCAAATTGGCCTTATCAGTCACACTCGCTACCGCCATAGTTAAAAGTTATTATGCCTTTTTAAAGCACAAACTATCGTCTGTCAAGACGGCAAGGTGCCATTGGAGTACATGTATAATTTTTTTTCTGGTATGAGAATTTTCTTTGTTCTGATTGTTACTTTTTTACGGTGGGAATATACATTAAATGTATATTCCCACCGTAAAAAGTAACAATCAGAACAAAGAAAATTCTCATACCAGAAAAAAATTATACATGTACTCCAATGGCACCTTGCCGTCTTGACAGACGATAGTTTGTGCTTTAAAAAGGCATAATAACTTTTAACTATGGCGGTAGCGAGTGTGACTGATAAGGCCAATTTGCGCTGTAAATGTCCGTTCACAGTGGGTGCATGTGAACACGTGGTCATTTCCACCATCATGCACCATCTTACGTCTCAAACGCTTGGTGTGTGACTTTTCTGCAATAATTTTCTCCTTTGACTTTATTCCATTTCTGATATTTGCCCTCCATGCAACACGTTCAGCGGCGACTTGCTCCCAATGTGCATTATCAATGCCTGTATCAATCATGTCCCGCTTACACACATCTTTGTATCGTAGTAGAGGCCGACCCTGAGATCTCTTACCCATCTGTAATTCACCAAAAAAGATATCCTTTGGTATTCTACCATCATCCATCCTCCTAAGATGTCCTATCCATCTAAGTCTACGAAGACTGAGCATGGAATAAACTGTCACACAACCTGATCTTTCCAATACTTCAGTATTTGTGATTTTGTCTTGCCACTTAATACCAAGAATTCTTCGCAAACACCGCATATGAAAGCTGTTTAAATTGTTCTCTTGGTGTGAGTAAGTTGTCCAGGTTTCACTGCCATAGAGAAGAGTACTAAGGACACAGGCTTGATAGACAAGGACTTTTGTTTTGGCAGTAAGCTTCCTGTTCTCCCAGACTCTTTTTCTTAACCTGTTCATTGTTGTTGCTGCCTTACCAATCCGGATGTTGATTTCCTGATCTAGGGATAATTTGCTATTTACCACTGATCCTAGATATGTAAAATGGTCTACTATCTCTAGTTCGGCGTCGTCAATAAAGATTGATGGTACCTCATGTGCACCTTGTGACATAATCTGTGTCTTCTTTTTGCTAATTGTTAAACCAAATTCAGAACAAGCATTGGAGAATGCAGATAGTAGACATTGCAATTCTTCCTCAGAGTGGGTCGTAACTGCAGCATCATCTGCAAAAAGCAACTCTCTGATCAGTACCCTCCTAATTTTGGTCTTAGCCTTCAATCTCTGAGCATTGTAGAGGCCGCCATCTGAGCGTGAGTGAATGTATATACCACCATCCTGATCACGAAATGCATATTTCAGTAGAAGTGAAAAGTATATTCCAAAGAGGGTGGGAGCTAGTACACAACCTTGCTTAACTCCACTCTTGATTTCAAATTCTTCAGAAGTTGCACCATCAAACTTGATTATACCCTTCATGCCTGTGTGGAACGATTCCACAATGGACAGAAGAGTTGGTGGGCAGCCAATCTTCTTTAGTGCCTTGAACAGACCCTCACGACTGACCAAATCAAATGCCTTTGTGAGGTCGATGAAGGCAATAAACAGTGGTTGATTCTGTTCACGGCATTTTTCTTGCATTTGTCGCAATGAGAATATCATATCAGTGGTAGACCGGTTCTGTCGAAAGCCACACTGTGATTCGGGGTAGACTTGATCTCCTAGGACTTGAAGTCTGCGCAGAACAATTCTGGCAAATACTTTTCCAACAATACACAGAAGTGAGATACCCCTATAGTTGTTGCAGTCGCTCCGATCGCCCTTGTTCTTGTACAGTGTTATGATGCTTGAATCTTTGAAATCCTGTGGGACTTGTCCTTCACGCCAGCATAGCTCTATTAGCTGGTGGATCTGTATAGTGAGTGTGTCTTGCCCACTCCTGATAACCTCTATTGGAATCCCATCCTTACCTGGAGCCTTGCCAGATGCAAGTTCATTTATAGCACACTTAACTTCTGTTATGGTGGGAAGTGTGTCCAGGTGGTCAAGAGTTGGTAGAGCCTCTATGGCGTTGAGGGCATCATCCGCTAGTTTGGTCTCACTTGAGTAAAGCTCCAAATAGTGCTCTACCCATCTGTCCATCTGCTGTTTCTTATCAGTGATGACTTCTCCAGTCAAGGTTTTCAATGGTGCACTTCTTTTGATCACTGGACCACAGGCTTTCTTTATTCCTTCATACATGCTTCTTATGTCTCCCTTATCACTTGCGATTTGAATGGACTCACATAACTTGATCCAATAATCATTTGCACACTGGCTGGCAGCCTTTTGCACATCCTTCCTAGCTTGCCTTAGCTCACTCAGAGTGTTACGCGTTGGTCTTTCCTTGTTTCTTAAGAGAGCTTTCTTCTTCTTATCAATCAGGGGCTGCAGAGTCTCGCTGTTGGCCGCAAACCAGTTCTGCCTCTTATGATCCACAGTGCCGTAAACCCCTACGGCAGTTTTATAAAGAGTTTCCTTAATTTGACCCCACTTTTCATTTACTGTACAATTTTCTGGTGTATCAGTGAAAGCATCTTCAAGTTGCTGTTGAAACTGAAAGCACTTTTCAGGATCATGAGTGTTAATAATATTAATCCTGTGGCTAGATTTGTGTTTAGCTGTGTACATTCTCTTTGGTCTCAGTCTAACCCTTGCAACAACCAAAGAATGATCCGTATCACAGTCAGCACTGTGGTAACTACGAGTCAATGATATATGGTTCAGATGTTGTCTCCGTGTGATGATGAAGTCCAGCTGGTGCCAATGGCCGGATCTTGGATGTTTCCATGTGACCTTATGCATCTCTTTTGTTTTAAAAAAAGAGTTTGTAATACATAGGTCATTACTGGTGCAATGCTCCAGCAGCCTTTGCCCATTTTCATTCATGCGACCGATGTTGTATTTTCCAAGGCACACTGGCCATGAACTTGAGTCCTTGCCCACACGAGCATTGAAATCACCGAGCATATAAATGTAGTCAGATTTTGGAACTGCCTTGATCACGGAGTCTAACTTCTCATAGAACAAATCCTTCACATCATCAGAGGAATCGAGTGTCGGTGCATATGCAGTAATAATGGTGGCAAACCCAAAAGAGGTTGCCAAGCGCAGGGATAATAGTCTTTCATTTCCTCCTGCTGGAATTTCAATCATTCCCAGTAGCGAATTCTTCACTGCAAAGCCCACACCGTGTTGCCTTTTTTCTGCCTGCCCTCTACCCTTCCAGAAAAAGGTGTAGTTGTTTTCCCTGAGTGACCCTTCCTCAGCGAGGCGAGTCTCCTGCAGGCCAGCAATATCAATGTTAAGACGATTGAGTTCGGCATCAATCACAGCCGTTTTTCTCATATCGTCAATATTGGTCAAGTCAGTGGAAAATCCTGGACACATGGTTCTCACGTTCCAGGTTGCAAGCCGTAGCTTGAGGTTTCTATTTTTATTTTTGTTTGTACCTGGTGCATTGGTTTTACAGCCTGCGATTCAGATTTTGTCCTAGCCCCAAGCACCCATTGAAGCAGGCAGGCTGTGGCGGATCAGCACCCAATTGGCTGGGGGCTGCTCAGCTTGAGGCGGGCGGTAGCTGATCAGTGACACCTATAGGTGTCTCCCACCGTCAGAGGCAACGCGTGGCGCCCCATGTCTACGCCAACTGACAAGGACTTATAACCCGTAACAGTTGCCTCTCGCTTTGATTCCGAGACCAGTTAAGACCAGGGATGGAGTTATTGCCTCTCCATAGCACAAAGCCTGGGCTAAAATATAGAGATCATGTGTTGCCCATGCAGCATGATCCCTCTCTCGGCCCGCCTAGTTCACTCCAGAGGAAAGGTAACACCCTACATCTGGAACAAGACAAGCTATATATACATGTACATTTCTCTGATATTAAGTACATGATAATCATACATAATAATCATAATGATGATGCAGGGAGCCTAGGTTTTTGAATTATCTTCATGAACTAAAACATCCATTGTTTTCCCCCACTGCGTACAGCACATGAGGATAGTAATCGCTGTGATATGTTTTGCCAATGACTGCTATTATTCGGAGGGTATTTATAAGAATAACTTATGCCGCATGGTCCAGTCTTCTGAATATTGCAAGCAATTTATTCACATCAATCTTCGCTTCTGTTTCTACTACGGTGAGGCGATGTGGAGTGAATCCTATCCGAACATACATTTACATCACGCGTTTAATTGTTCATGAATTTATATTCAAACATGGCCTGTCCCTAACACTATTTTATGAAATGATTATATGTTCACCCTCATATGGAGTGGTTACTAATCTGTTAACAAAAGAATGGTACTAAAATTTAGCACTATATTTCTAAGTTACAGATTATAATGTGGCAAAATATTTTATCCCCTGACTCAGTACGAGTCAGGAATATGCGTAATCATTTGTATGTCCCCGCATGGATAAAACACCTTTCTATAGTACATAGATTATTTGCAGATTTCTAAGCATAAATAGTGAGATATTGTTCACAGTGCCTAGAAGTTTTAACATAGGAATATGAAATTGACAGACACTAGTTCTTTACTATGAAGCATGAATCAGGGGTCTGCTCCTACATTGAGAAAATCTCTAGAATGTGTTTCAGACATGAGAGTTGATACTTTACAGTACACATAATATTCATAGATTATAGCACTACTAGTGAGATATAAGTTCATAATGCCTATACAAGATATTAACATATGGATTTGAAATTGTAAGACAAAGGAAAAATTACAGCGTGGCGCCCACCTGTGTTTCCTTAGTAAACATAATCCAGCCTGGTTTAAGAGAATTGTAACTAATTCTTAATTAAACATACTGGTCTAGGTAATACATAAATATATCTTAATCATGTAGATAACATACCAATAGCTTGAAGAGAATCATGGTTTTAAAAGGCAACATGCCTTCTCCCCGAAGGGAAAACTTTTACATGTCTGTTCTTTGTGTCGTACTGACCAAAATGGCTACACTGGCCTTTGTTTTACAATCAGTCGACAACTGTTGGCCAGGTATGTAGGCCAAAATAAGGCCAAATTAATTAAGCTGCCACGGTCCGTCTATCGCTGTTTTATTTTCTCCTACATTAAGTAAGTTACTTAAACAGTAATTGTAAGGGTTTGTGTATTATTAAGGGAGTCCATAAATAGGAAAGGGTAGGGACGTTTTTATTATACCACAGGAATGAAGAAGGTAGATGAGAAATAGTACATGGGGGAATGAAGAAGGTGCATGAGAAATAATACATGGGGGAATGAAGAAGGTGCATGAGAAATAGTACATGGGGGAATGAAGAAGGTGTATGAGAAATAGTACATGGGGGAATGAAGAAGGTAGATGAGAAATAGTAGGCTACATGGGGGAATGAAAAAGGTAGATGAGAAATAGTACATTGGGGAATGAAGAAGGTAGATGAGAAATAGTACATGGGGGAATGAAGAAGGTGCATGAGAAATAGTACATGGGGGAATGAAGAAGGTAGATGAGAAATAGTACATGGGGGAATGAAGAAGGTGCATGAGAAATAGTACATGGGGGAATGAAGAAGGTAGATGAGAAATAGTACATGGGGGAATGAAGAAGGTAGATGAGAAATAGTACATGGGGGAATGAAGAAGGTGCATGAGAAATAGTACATGGGGAATGAAGAAGGTAGATGAGAAATAGTACATGGGGGAATGAAGAAGGTAGATGAGAAATAGTACATGGAGAATGAAAAATGTACATGAGAAATAGTACATGGGGGAATGAAGAATGTATATGAGAAATAATACATGGAAGATGAAGAAGGTAGTACACAGGGAATGAACGGTGGGTGAGAAATAATACATGGGGAAAGAAGAAATTAGATGAGAAATAGTACATGGGGAATGAAGAAGGTAGATGACAAATAGTACATGGGGGAATGAAGAAGTTAGATGACAAATAGTACATGGGGGAATGAAGAAGGTAGATGACAAATAGTATACAAAGAATGAAAAAGGTACATGACAAATGAAGGTACACTGGGAATTACAAGGTACATGGGGAATGGACATGACATGTAGGAAGAATGGACAAGGCACCCAAATAATATATGACTGCAGAGAAACAGGAGAAGGCATGAGAATCAGGAACACTTGAAGGCAAGGAGAACTGTATAAAACATGCAACAAAGACATCTTTTCGTGCAAATTAACACTTTATTGCAAATTGGTAATCCAGCTTTGAATCTCCGGCATGTTTCTGAAACATCAACGACTCATTGAAAACCAAACATTTGAGTTTTTGTCCGAATTCAGAAAATTCATCATTTATCCTACAAATCCGCTTTTGTCTGATTTCAGAAAATTCATCATCTATCCTAGAAATCCACTTTTGTCCGAATTCAGAAAATTCATCTATCCTAGAAATCCACTGTTGGGTATCTGAAAAAAATGAGAAATACCATTGTTGTACATCTGAAACAAAACAAATGAAAAGAAGACACAAACAACAGACTGCACGATTTGTTGCCTGGCATATTTTGCTGCATCTCATCAGGAACATACTGCAGAAATCACACAACATAAATTAAATTAATTAGATAAATGCTTCAAGCTGAAATATACACATATTTGCACAACAATTTCAATTACTTCGACAAAAAAAATACATTCAAACAGGTGGAATTATTGGAACAATGGACATAGATAATGAACACATGACATCCATGGATATATTCTCCCTATTCATCAATGGGCCATTAGATGAGACAGTAAAAAATAATAGATGAACGCATTAAAGACAAACAAATACAACTAGGCACACCAACATCTATTCTGGAGAGGCTAGTATTACTATGTACCACCAACATAAAATTCAATATCGCCAAATTGATGGAGTGGCCATGGGGAGTCCTCTTGGTCTTATTCTAGCGGACATCTTCATGGCACATTTAGAAGAAAAGAGTACCTTAGACATTAAAACCTTGGTCTTCTAACGTCATTATGTGGACGATATAATAATCATCACCAGACAAGCTACAATCAACATCATTCCAGGCCATAATGAACATCTCTCTGTCTAAAGAACACGAACACAATGAAACGTTGCCGTTCCTAGATACTCTAATGAGGCGTAGAGCAGATGGCACAATTCAAAGATCGGTGTACCGCAAAAAGATCGACTGGCCAATACTTAAATTTTCACAGCTTCGCTGTACAAATGTGGCTTAGTACAGACCTTTTTTTACCGAGCCAGGAAGATATGCACCCAAGACACACTGACAGAGGAATGTGAAACTCTGAAGAATGTCTTAAACCTGAATGGGTACTCCGCTGGATTTATAAAGTGCCACTGCCAACAGCCGAAACCAAAACCTAACGAAACACCAGCCCCTAAACTCAAGGTATTTATCCAGCTAACTTTTCGAAAGGATGACATAATGCAACGTCTGCAGGACCGGCTCATTACAGAAGTCGGCCGAACATTTTATGCTGCAACTCCAGTTACTAAATACAGAACCACACCTATTCTCACTCCAGCAATAAAAGAACCTGTCCCTCTGTACACCAAATACAATTGTATTTATCAATTTACATGCATATGTCAGACTACCTACGTCAACAGAACAGAGAGGCAGGTTAACAATAGGGTGGTCGAACACATACCCAATTGGATTGACAGTGCACTAGAAGTAGTAGCACATGTATGGACTTGGCTTGAGTTCAAAGCGAGTGAACGTCAAAAAAAAAAAAAGACATTCAAAGTAAGAATAGTTCATTCTTCTTTTTCCTTAGAAGGGAAGTGCACCACACTGAGGTACACACTTCACAGATCAAAGTGTTAAACTTCAGCATGCATTTTGCGCCCTGTAGACAGATTCCATCCAAGGTAAAAGGTTCTAAATACCCGTGGGTATCTTGAACTTTCCAACAATTTTGTCCTGGCACGCAGCCTTTCCATTCCAACTTTTAACTGACAGGGAATGTTTAGTGTTCCCAACTTGTACACAGGACCTCCTGTTTTTTGCCCTCATCTGAGAAGGAAGGAATCTGATCTTACTACCCAACAGATCAGGGAGTCGTGCGATATTATCAGAAAGCAACAGTTGCTGTAAAAATGCCCAGCTGCATGCTGGGCTTCACACCTGGTCATGTATAAGGCAGACACCGTAATCCCTCAGCCATAGTTTCTCCAGGTATAATGAAAATATGACAGATGAAAATATGATGATAAATGAGAATACGATGATAGATGAAAATATGATGCTAAATGAACAGTTCAAATCTTCCATCCTTCTATTCAAGAACACATAAAAGACAGACATATTTGTCTGTTTGCTGCATGTAAAACAGAGGAATGAAGTGAAGACAAGTTACTGAGAAGCTATACCAGTTGTAAAATGTGAAGAAATAAAACTGGTTTAGGAATTACCTGTCTCACGTTCTGTTCCCACTGCTTGTTGGCGTCTGCTATGGACTGATCAATCTCAGCCTGATGTCCGGCTGTAGATGCCAGCTTGTCTGTGATATCTGACAGAACAAAGGGTTGAAAGCGAAGAGGATAAGCTTCATTACGCCAGTTAGTTAGTTACAAATGCAACTTCACGGCAAATGGTCACCCCATTATGCTCCGTTCCTGTGGCAGTGAAATCACACAAAATGCCCCTCACTGCCCCATGTGAACAGTGGAACAGACAGGAGTCTCCACAAACTAGCAGCCCGCGCAGGTATACTATGTCATCATTTCACCAGGTTTTAGCCCATTTCACTTGGTATCTTTCCGCAGAGCAACTAACCACCTGCCTAAAGCACTGTACAGAGCAGCTAACCACCTGCCTAAAGCACTGTACAGAGCAACTAACTACCTGCCTAAAGCACTGTACAGAGCAACTAACAATATCTAACCACCTGCCTAAAGCACTGTACAGAGCAGCTAACAATATCTAACCACCTGCCTAAAGCACTGTACAGAGCAACTAACAATATCTAACCACCTGCCTAAAGCACTGTACAGAGCAGCTAACAATATCTAACCACCTGCCTAAAGCACTGTACAGAGCAGCTAACAATATCTAACCACCTGCCTAAAGCACTGTACAGAGCAGCTAACAATATCTAACCACCTGCCTAAAGCACTGTACAGAGCAGCTAACCACATCTAACCACCTGCCTAAAGCACTGTACAGAGTAACTAACCACCTGCCTAAAGCACTGTACAGAGTAACTAACCACCTGCCTAAAGCACTGTACAGAGCAACTAACTACCTGCCTAAAGCACTGTACAGATCAGCTAACAATATCTAACCACCTGCCTAAAGCACTGTACAGAGCAGCTAACCACATCTAACCACCTGCCTAATGCACTGTACAGAGTAACTAACCACCTGCCTAATGCACTGTACAGAGCAGCTAACCACCTGCCTAAAGCACTGTACAGAGCAGCTAACCACATCTAACCACCTGCCTAATGCACTGTACAGAGTAACTAACCACCTGCCTAATGCACTGTACAGAGTAACTAACCACCTGCCTAAAGCACTGTACAGAGCAGCTAACCACAGCTAACCACCTGCCTAATGCACTGTACAGAGCAGCTAACCACATCTAACCACCTGCCTAATGCACTGTACAGAGCAACTAACCACCTGCCTAAAGCACTGTACAGAGTAACTAACCACCTGCCTAATGCACTGTACAGAGTAACTAACCACCTGCCTAATGCACTGTACAGAGCAACTAACCACCTGCCTAATGCACTGTACAGAGTAACTAACCACCTGCCTAATGCACTGTACAGAGTAACTAACCACCTGCCTAATGCACTGTACAGAGTAACTAACCACCTGCCTAATGCACTGTACAGAGCAGCTAACCACATCTAACCACCTGCCTAATGCACTGTACAGAGTAACTAACCACCTGCCTAATGCACTGTACAGAGCAACTAACCACCTGCCTAATGCACTGTACAGAGTAACTAACCACCTGCCTAATGCACTGTACAGAGTAACTAACCACCTGCCTAAAGCACTGTACAGAGCAGCTAACCACATCTAACCACCTGCCTAATGCACTGTACAGAGTAACTAACCACCTGCCTAAAGCACTGTACAGAGCAGCTAACCACATCTAACCACCTGCCTAATGCACTGTACAGAGTAACTAACCACCTGCCTAAAGCACTGTACATAGCAGCTAACAATATCTAACCACCTGCCTAAAGCACTGTACAGAGCAGCTAACCACATCTAACCACCTGCCTAATGCACTGTACAGAGTAACTAACCACCTGCCTAATGCACTGTACAGAGCAGCTAACCACCTGCCTAAAGCACTGTACAGAGCAGCTAACCACATCTAACCACCTGCCTAATGCACTGTACAGAGTAACTAACCACCTGCCTAAAGCACTGTACAGAGCAGCTAACCACAGCTAACCACCTGCCTAAAGCACTGTACAGAGCAGCTAACCACATCTAACCACCTGCCTAATGCACTGTACAGAGTAACTAACCACCTGCCTAATGCACTGTACAGAGCAACTAACCACCTGCCTAAAGCACTGTACAGAGCAGCTAACCACAGCTAACCACCTGCCTAAAGCACTGTACAGAGCAGCTAACCACATCTAAAAACCTGCCTAATGCACTGTACAGAGTAACTAACCACCTGCCTAATGCACTGTACAGAGCAACTAACCACCTGCCTAAAGCACTGTACAGAGTAACTAACCACCTGCCTAATGCACTGTACAGAGTAACTAACCACCTGCCTAATGCACTGTACAGAGTAACTAACCACCTGCGTAATGCACTGTACAGAGCAGCTAACCATATCTAACCACCTGCCTAAAGCACTGTACAGAGCAGCTAACCATATCTAACCACCTGCCTAAAGCACTGTACAGAGCAGCTAACCATATCTAACCACCTGCCTAAAGCACTGTACAGATCAGCTAACCATATCTAACCACCTGCCTAAAGCACTGTACAGATCAGCTAACCATATCTAACCACCTGCCTAAAGCACTGTACAGATCAGCTAACCATATCTAACCACCTGCCTAAAGCACTGTACAGAGCAGCTAACCACCTCTAACTACCTGCCTAAAGCACTGTACAGAGCAGCTAACCATATCTAACCACCTGCCTAAACCACTGTACAGAGTAACTAACCACCTACCTAATGCTGAAGTACCACGTGACAACAGGAAAGTTGGAGTGGAAGAAAGACAGGAGGAGATCATGAGAGAAGATGCTCAGCAGTCCATGACAATGAGGATTATCAGTATCAGAAATTATTGGTAGTACAAGAGACAGAAGGCTGTGGATAGACATGATCACCAATTGCCACACAGCATGGAATATAAGAAGATTGTTAGCACAAGAGATAACAGACTGGACAGACATGATCAACAATGCCACACAGCATGAACAATAGGAATGTAAAGACATTTGTGATGTCTCTAATGGACCTGTTATCAATTATAAATAATGGCAGATAAGACCAGAACCCTTTCACACGCCTTAAGTGCACTGGACAAATGGTGCTAGCCACATATAGTTTATAGATCAATCGCCTCTCGGTGGGTGAAGTGGCCGGTATCACATCGACCTCCTTTACTTAATAAGACATCTGGTTCCCAATCCTGACTTTTTAATTTTTTTTTAATTTTGGTGTTTGCTCACTTTGAGCTCGAATGTAATCCTTATATGTGCTGTTACTTCTACTGCACTCGACTGATTTTTGCGAACTTACTCCAACTTAGAACTTGTAATTTATGTCCCCAAGTCAAGGACAAGAAGTCGACATTTTAGTCCAACTGACCGATGTAGGGATTGAACACACTACCTCAGCATCAGCACACCGGATGTTTAAGAGTAAGTGCTCTTATCCATACTGTCATGCAGATTTCCTCTCGACATTTTTAGGAAGGCTAAGTCTCAAAGAAGCTTATCACAAACATCAGAAAGAAGCTGTCCTTATTTTGGTCACATTATGAGAAGACAAAAAACTGGAACATGTTGTAACAACTGGAAAGATTTAAGGAAAGAGAGATAGAGGAAGACAGCAAGAGAACATTTTTGACAGTCTTGTGTCATGGCATGCAAGGGAGTCAACACATGTATTGATCCATGCCTTTGGAGATCGCAATTTGTGGGGAAACATGATTGCCCATGCCAGCCGGCAAGGCACTTGATAATGATCATTATGCCAGCTAATAATCCGTTAGGCTAACACAATTGAAGGAAAGGCGCTAGCCGGAACTTCAGTCACCCTTCCCCACGACGTCTAACGGCATAAGTGGAAGAAAAACAAACAAACAAACACAAACAAATAAATAGAATGACAGGTAGGGAGGGGGGGGGGGGGGAGGGGCGGGGGTAGAACTATTTGTTCAAAATGAGCAATACTAGGACGCGCCTAGTAGTAGACCAATCATACCAGGTAGACAGACATAGTCAGAGAGATAGAATTAAAAAAAGCAGACACGGGGGCAGACAGCCAGGACAGGCAGACATAGAGACTGAACGTATAGACAGCTGGTACTTACAGACAGATAGAACTGACAGGCAGGGATGTCAGACATGTGTACAGGACAGGCAGACATAGAGACTGACGTATAGACAGCTGGTACTTACAGACAGATAGAACTGACAGGCAGGCAGGTCAGACATGTAGTACAGGACAGATTGACATAAAAGACAGATAGAACTGTGTAGACATTGTGTCACTTACTTGTTATTTCCTTTAAATAGGTCGCTTAAAAGTGACAGGGTCGACTTCATTGCACCGGGTTTTATCCTATATGGCTCAGTCTCTTTCCGCAGCGCGGATTGCCGAAAGCGTCACACAAAGCAGCAACTCCGTAGCTCCAGCGACGACCCCCAGGAGTCTCCGAGAAATGCACTCGTGAACCGAAGGACGCGGCCAGGAATCGAACCCACAACCTTTGGAGCCCGAGTAAGATGGCCTGACCACTTGGCGACGAGATGCAGCGAAATATGCCAGGCAACAAATCGTGCAATCTATTGTTTGTCTTCGTTATTCAAATTTAAGAATTCTGCGGCAACATAACTTTTATGTTCAGTTTATCAGCCCATACAAAATTAACACTTGATTTGCTCAATTATTAATTAATATATCTGGGATTAATGATTTTGAAACATTAATTGGGTTGGTGGCCATTTTGAACCTTTTAATCAGGTCTGAACATTTAAGATTACAGTGGTAATATGACCTGTACCTTCGATCCTATCAGCCCGCGCAAAACTAATATATGGTCTGCATGGTTTGCTCAATTATTATTTAATATGTCAGGGATTAATGATTTAAACTTTAATCGGTGGCCATTTTGAATATCTTAATCAGGTCGGAACATATAAGATTACAGCAGCAACATGACCTTTATGTTCCGCTCACTAGTCTCCAAATTAACAACTTATGGTTTCAGGGGCATTATAGTTTTTTGTTAGTTTGTTTTTAAATAAACATCATACAACATTATTTGGTTCTTTTTATATTAATGGGTAGCCAGTTTTTAATTTAATGCGATTGAATGACAAATATTTCAAAAATTATTGTTTACTCAGTTAGGCCTCATTATCACGAACAAAATGATATATTGTTGCTTGGGTCTTTGTTCAGAAATAAAAAAAATTACATAGGCATATGTGTAAAAAAAAAAAAAAATAGTGATTTAAGTGTTTAGGCCACACTTTATCTTAGTCCTAAACAGTATTTTCGTCTTTGTTCATATTAAATTATAACTGACACACAAACATTAGTTAGGCCTGCATGTACTTTTTATTTCGCGCTGGTGAAAGGTCGTGCAAGTTTATGGGATTTATGTAGACAAATATTATATTTAGAGGAAACTTTCATTTATATTGTTCGTATATTGCATTCATTTTGAACAAATAGTTCCGTCCCTGCCCCACCCCCCCCCCACCCCGCCCCCTCTCTGTCTGTCGCTGTCTCTGACTGTCTCTCTGTTTGTCTGTCTCTCTCTGTCTGTCACTCTGTCTCTGTCTGTCTCCGTCTCTCTCTGTCTCTGTCTGTCTCTTTGTCTGTCTTGGTCTGTCTGTCTCTGTCTGTCTCTCTGTCTCTGTTTGTCTCTCTCTCTCTGTCTATGTCTCTATCTCTGTCCTGTCTCTCTCTGTCTGTCTCTCTTAATGTCTCTGTCTCTGTCTGACTGTCTGTCTCTCTGTCTGTTTCTGTCTCTGTCAGTCTGTCTCTCTCTCTCTCTCTGTCTTTCTGTCTCTCTCTGTCTGTTTCTGTCTGTCTCTCTGTCTGTCTCTGTCTCTGTCTGTCTCTCTCTGCCTGTCTCTCTGTCTCTGTCTGCATCTCTCTCTGTCTCTCCCGCTCTCTCTCTCTGTCTCACTGTCTGTCTCGCTCTCTCTCTCTCTCTATCCCTCTCTCTCCCTCTCTCTCTGCCAAATGGTGCGTTACTTTCTGCCCATCCCTTCCATTTCTTTATAATAAATATCTCCTACAATAATAAATAATACAATTCAACTGCGCATGCGTTTATGTCGTTGCTTAGAGCATATTTAAAATATGATAATAACATGATAGTAATGCCTTGATTGATCACTACACTTATGAATAATTCTGTTCAAACATTCTGCGGTATTGCCAGATAGCTAAAAGAAAAACAACTAGATAAGAAAGAAGTAGGGGACATAAACATCTAGTATTTTTTAAAGGGAGACTACTATAATTAAGAAACGGAAAGGATATACCTAGCTATTATATATAAAGTGACATAAAAAATCTATCAAATTATATTATCATAATTATAATCTCAATGCAAGAAACATAAATTATAATTTTAAGTATAATATTTTTTTTATTCTTAAAGAAACTTTTTATTAATCTCTGCTAAGTTATATTTTATAATCAACTTGGTTGTTCCATATTTAATGTAAATTGTTAATAGCGTGCGCTAACAACACATATCCGGCTAGAAATAGCGACGGTTAATTTCGCATTTTTGGTATGTTTTTTTTTAAAGGCAGATTCGATTCTGTCTGAAACACAATTGTATTGTTGATTGATTGATTGATTTAGGAATCGACATCACCACAGCATTCGTGGCATTCCCATAAGTGCTCCATCCCCATCCTCAGCAGCCAGGGAAGAGTTCCAACACTAATTAATTAGTAATATAGTAGTATAGTATAGTAGTTAGTTAGTTAGTCGACAGATCATCCTCGTTGCACATCGGACCATTCAGTCCATAAGTGCTCGGATCCCCTCCTCAGCAAATCCCGCAGCGTGTAGCGGCTAACGACGCCAGTTCTGTGTTGGTTTATCAATCTTCTTTGGCTTCCTGCGTAGTGTTCTTGTTTGGCCACCCCTCTTTTAATTTGCTGCTCTCGCAGTCTGGCCATTGTTGTAGATTCACAGTCATCACTTGGTTCTTGCAAAAGTCTCACTTCTCGTAGAGCATTCAGAATGTCAGCCTGGTCCATGGCGCGTCCGCCCTCCACAGTAGCCTCACCTGCGAGCTTGTCAGCCCGCTCATTTCTTTGTACTCCCGCATGACCTGGCACGAAGATGAAACTAATCTTTGCCAGCCGAGACCGCTCCAGAGGCAGCAACCATTCTCTTCGGATCGACCCCTCCTCTATCCTCTTGATCATGTTCATTGAGTCGCTAAGGAAACAAGCCCTAGTGAATGTCTGTGTCTCGAAGCCATGTTATTGCTTTACTTACTGCCATGACTTCCATGGTCAGGCTACTTGTAGTTTCAGTGAAAGCACGAGAGTCCTCCTTCACAATTCTCCCTCCGGCCCGAGCTGTAAAGGCCCATGAGCTTCTCACATGTCGGACGACCGACCCATCTGTGTAGATGACCGCGTCACTGTCAAGCGAATTCTCGAAAATCAACGCTTGTACTTCAGCCTCCACAGCAGCCGGATTTTCTTGTCTGCATTTTCTATCTAGTTGGATGGAAACTGAAAAGGATGTGCAGAAGTCTGTTGGCACTTGCACCCACTCCTCGCCAGGTTCTAAGTCCTCAAGTGAACACACCTGTTGAAGAATGTCTTCGGCTTGACCCATCCACGACCGTCCTCTTTTTAACCTGCTGCCCTTCACCTTCCTAATTTCACTATGCAGTGGATGCTGTGTGTTTGCGTTAATTCTGAGGTAGGCGCGTGCCCTGCAAACTTGCATTCTCTCTTCAATGGTTGGAAAATCAAGAAGGTAGCGCATCGCCCTGCAAGCTGTATCTCTTGTACATCCAAGAATAATGCGCATAGCTTCATTCTGTATCCTTTCCATCCTTTCTATCTGCTTATGGCTGAGAGTCAGGATTGCCATTGCATACTCCAAAACAGACATGACCAGCCCCTCGTACAGAAGACATAGATGGCGCTGCTCACAGTTTGCTGCCGCCATCACCCGCATCGCAGCCAAACCCCGCTTGGCCTTTGTTATCACCTGGTCTATGTGCACATTATAAGCAAGGCTTCGATCAAACCGTATCCCCAGGTAATTCATTGCCTGCGTTCTTTCCACCGTCTCTGAACACAGCATTACAGTTGGTGTTGGATTGTTGACAATATGATTATTCAACGAGAACCAAGTCACTGTTGCCTTTGTTGGGTTGACCATTGCCCCAGCTTCATCACACCAAGTACTTATGCGATTGAGTTCGGTTTGTAGTTCCACAGCAACCTCCTCTCTATCCTTACCCTGACGATACACTAAAACATCATCGGCATATGACAATGTCCTGCCAGGTCCAGTGATCTGCTCACTGGTGATTCTCACTGTGTAGGCGTTGAACAGTACCGGAGATAATGGTGATCCATGTGGTAGGCCAGGATATATTGTTGTTGGTTCCGAAGTCCAACTGTCACATCTAAAAACTACTTTCCGTTGGTAGAGGGCTGCAGCGATCCAACTAAGGAGGAAAGGACTTACGTATAGTAATACTACTTTCTAATACTAATAGTACCAGTATTCGTCTTGTTGAGTGCCGGCATAGCTGGGATCATCTTAGCCGCGCCTTTTTTAAAGTCCAGTGGAGTACAGCACCCAGTGATTAAGACCGCACAGATCTATAGCAGTATAGCAGCATGCAGGCTATGGCCACCACACCCGCAACGATTAGTAATACTTAATAGTATCCGTGGGAAAAATGCTACACAAACCGGACATCCGGTTTTGACAAAAAATGTGAAATCACCTAACACTCCGCAACGGAACAAACACGACAGGCGCATTCCGATCATCGGGAATAGTTTGGACAAAGTGTTGACTTCTCGTCTGTGACTTGGCGACGTAAATTACAAGTAGCTATGAAATCGAAGTGAGTTCGCCTGATGGTGAGGGACAATGGTAACGGGAAGCTAATCCACATGCAAGAATCAGTACAGTGCATTAGAAGTAGTTAGTCAGTTGCACAAGCTTTACAGGACATCACAGTCAACACCGGCACTTTTTGTTTGCTGTTGTGATCTCTTGAAAAGCTTACGTTCAGTAGTTTGCCATTATTTCTTAAACAAAAAACGCAAGGCGGTCTGCTGCCAAATCGCCCGTAGAGACTTCGCCAAAAAGCTGGCATTAGAAGTAGTATAATTCATAAATAAACACAGGTATTGTTATTGTTTCACGCTCAATGAAGTAGAAGAAAGAAGTATTCAATATACAGTATACAATATTTACCTTGCGAGCCGTTGTAAAAAAAAAAATCATGGTAAAAGTCAACAAAGCCAATGCTCTGACCACACAAGCTCTCTGTGTCTCTCTCTCTCTGTCTGTCTCTGTCTCTCTTCTCTCTCTCTGTGTCTCTCTCTCTCTTTGTCTCTTTCTATCTCTCTCTGTCTCTTTCTCTATCTGTCTGCCTCTCTCTATATATCTCTCTCGCTCGGTCTTTCTCTGTGTCTCTCTCTCTCACACACACACACACACATGCGCTCTCTCACACACACACACGCTCTCTCTATCTCTCTCTCACACACACACAAACGCGCTCTCTCTCTCACACACATGCTCTCTCTCTCACACACACAAACATACACACACGCTCTCTCACACACACACACGCTTTCTCTCTCTATCTCTCTGCCTCGCTCTATCTCACACACACAAACACGCTCACTCTCACACGCTCTCTCTCTCTCACACACACTCACGTTCTCTCTCTCTGTCTCACACACACGCTCTCTCTCTCACACACACACACACGCTCTCTCTCACACACACGCTCTCTCTATATCTATCTACCTCTCTCTCTCTGTATCTCTATATCTTTCTATCTCCCCCCCCCTCTCTCTATCTTTCTATCTCCCCCCTCTCTCCATCTCTATCTCTCTACCCCCTCTCTCCATCTCTATCTCTCTACCCCCCTCTCTTTCTCTCTATCTTTCTATCTCCCCCCTCTCTCCATCTCTATCTCTCTTCCCCCTCTCTATCTCTCTCTTCCTCATCTCTCCATCCCTCTTCCCCCTCTCTCTCTCTTCCCCCCCCCCCCCCCCCCCCCCCCCCTCTCTCTCTCACACACAAACTCTTGATGTTTTTTTGGTGCTCGTTCGCTTTGAACTTAAGCATAGTCCATACAAACTATTTTTTTTTAATGGTAGTGATGGAATGAATTTCTGCGTGTGGGTTAGCTTTCCCTGTTGAGTGTCCCACGCCATCCGGCGAACCCACTCCGACTTCAGAGGTACTTGTAATTAACGTCCCTAAGTCAAGGACGACAGGTCAACATTCTAGTCCAGCTGTCCGGTGTAGGGAATGAATCGCTAACCTCGGCATCAGCACACCGGATGTTTAAGAACACCGTTCTTATCCACTCGGCCATGCGGACCAGCACAAACTAAGATGATGACATTGTTGATTGTGAGTGTCGTTGACTCTCTGGCAGTTGCATATCAATAATCTTTTGTCCCGCTTCGAAATCAATCAATCAATCGATTTCTCCACAATAATGGTTGTCTGAAATAGATTTCCAACATTGTCTGTCTCTCGCCTTGATTGTACATTTTGTCAGATTGATGTTCGTCCATCTCTTGATGTTATCTTCCCACTTGTATCGTTGTCTGCCTCTTGCTTGCTTGCCCTCAAGTATTGATTTTAATAAAGTGAATTATTTCTTTTATCGTTGCCTCTTTCTTTTTTTTTAAAATTTCTTTCATCAACTCTTTTTTAATTCCCAGTTTTGTCCACGAAATACGGCATATTCTTCTGTATATTCACATCTCCAGGGCCTCTATTCGACTTTCTAGCTGCTTGTTCAATGTCCAAGCTTCCGCGCCATACAGTAGTGTTGAATGTACGTAGCATTTGGCAATTCTCATTTTTAATGCGCTGTTAATTTCTATTTCGTGCAAGCACATGATAATGAATTCTTTTTCTGTCGCCCTTTAGGCCAACTGGGGCATAGAGCCCCAAAACAACTCATTTAAAGTCCTGCTATCCTCAGCTACCCCGTGCAGCTCTGTCCATATCCTCCCTATCTTATTCATTTCTGTCTCTACGTCTCCGTGTGTCTTCCTCTATGTCTTGTTGTCCTTTGGTTTCCAGACAACAGCATTTCTAGTTATAACATTCTCAGGTTTTCTCAATCTATGTCGCATCCAGCGCAAACATCATTTCTTCACCTCTCAGTTCACTGGTATTTGTCTAGTTCTGTTCATGAGCTCCACATTGATGATTCTGTCAAACCATTTTAGTTCTTTGATTACGGTGTCGTCATTTGGAGGTGACAGGTTCAAATCTTGTTCGGTAACTATAGCTTTCAATTTTTATGCTGTCTAGTGCGTCCCCAGTAGTGATGTTTGGAACACAGTCCACGTATTTTTTTTGGATGCAGGATGGCGGCATATAGTTTTATGAAGGTGTTTTTTTTTGCCGAGTGGGGGAAAATTTATTTGGCGGTGGCTGCCTGGTCTGGTGGGAACGAAAATCTGTGGGTTGTTTTCTGTGAAAGTAATTAAGGTAGCGGGCGTAAAAGTATTCGTGTCTATTTAGTTGTTTCTGTAAAAGTAATTAGTGTGAGTACGGCTGAAGGGTTTGGAGGGGAAAGTTATATATATTGGTTACAAAACGTAGGGTATATGAATATGGCGAGTGAAAGATAAACTTGCAAGGGTGTGATGGGTCGTGGTTATACTCGACGAAGTATGGGTAGAGGTGTAGATGGTACTGAACAAAAGAGGGTTGTAGGAGTCTGACACAGTAAAATAGAGAGACAAAATTAAAAACAAAAAAGTAATATTTTCAAGTGTTATTTTTATTGGTATACATCAAACTACATTTAAAAATGGTTTACGACCCAAAGGGGATCAGAGGGAGGTGGTTATTGTAGAAAGATGACTGGTCCTGTAGAGGTCTGTCTTGACTGTCGTTATTATTACTAGAGGGTGAATGGAAACGAACATTAAAAGCAGACATGAATTAATCAATGGTAATTATTACTAGCGGGGGAATGGGTTCAACAATGAAACAATCAGGGTTGTGGTGTAATACGAATGCATTCTCCCGTCTTAGGGATAAAAGACGCCGCCGGGGTGGTGTTATAGAGGGGTCTGGTAATTGTACGGTGTTGGCTCGACGTAGACTTGCAGGGGGCGGTTGAGGTGGATGAGTCTGGTGGGGTGGTGTGGGATTAATAATATATTGAGGGGATGGTGATCTAATTCTGACTGGGTGGGGTGGAGTGATGTATGGAGGACTCCACCTTAGCAGCAGTGGGGAGGGTGGGGGTGTTAGTGGTTGCTGTCGCCGACGGTGCCTGCGGGCCCGCAGAACACGACGCCGGAAGAAAGGAAAGGCTATCCTGATCAGATCATCAGTTGTCAATACGACTCGCATCACATCCCCTACATGGGCGTCGACAACCTCTCTGAAAGTATGACCCATACATGTATGAGCCAGCTGGTTGGGCTGCTCCTCCAGGCAACCAACACAGTAGGTCATGATATTCGTCTCCAGCTCCGTGATGGCAGCCTCAATGGTGTCACGAGGATTCATTGTCTGTAACAAGCAGACATATATAACTATACTTGAATATATAGATATGGTAATTAGACAGTTATATAGGTGGTAAGAGAACAAGAAGAGCAGTAACCACTACATCACCCTGGTAGTATTGCATGTACCAAATAAAAAAAAAAAACAACTCAGCAGTTTTTTGTATCACAACAGGGAAACCCCACCCTTTTTTAAGCAATTAATGTGGTAAGAGGGGTGATGAGGTCACAAACTGACGTTTTTTGATATGTTCTTTTGCCACGTGTTCAAGCTTATGAGAAGTAAAAAAAGAGAGGTGACGAATACAAACTGCCAAGTCATCAGATGTGGTACCGTGTGCACAACGCAGACAGAGTATAAATACTAGGCGTCCCTTGTAAGCAACTACTCTGTCCTTGGCGTCTAGAAGTATCGTTCTCTGACAACCACAAACACGGCACTATGTGGCAAGACAAATACGGTAAGTTGGTGTTTGATAAATCTACCACATAGTCGTTATGTGTCTCCAAGTACCTTAATATGATAAACCTAGTATAATACAATAGTATATGGTGCTAAACATATATAACTGAAGAGACAAGTCACTTCTTCATATAGTATACTAGGTTGTGCCGATGTGAAATAGTGCTGATACCTAGAACATAAGGATATGATGGTAGCATATCACATAGGAATTTTCGCGGAGGAAGGTGAAAGTGTGTCCTGTAGGGTCTACATGGGTACATATCAGATACATAGTTATTATTTATATTATGTATATCTATAATGGTGTTATACTACCTTAATCTTATCTATGCTTGTTGCAGATACATATGCCCACGAAAAACTAATAAGGGACCTGTGGAGCCTACTAAGAGCAGAACCAAACAGTTATTGTATGGGGTGTCTTAATACCCCGCAAAATCAAGAAGCCGAGAATCCCTTCGCTCATTCTTGTGATGATGGTGAAGGTGGTAGCTTTGCGGACCTAGTAACGGTTCGACTACGGGATGTACTAAAACAACACTTCACTAAAGACGAAATAATTACATTAAGCCTGAATAGAATTGAGGAGAGCATCCTCGATTATAATCGGCAAAACGAAACTCCAGAACCATCCCCAGCCAGGGGTGAAAGATCAACGTCACCGACATCATTATCGTTCAGTCAATCCACACTGGTGGATGAGTATTAAACCTCTTCTAAACAAAGAAGAAAAATTTAGATGGGTGATGATAGAAGCGAGGATGGTTTATAGTACCTCGTTGGTATTCTTTTTTTTTCTCAGGTTGTGTTTCACACTGACTACAACGTACTATAACACTCCAATGAACACTACTGACACGAAGAACACACGTCGTAATTGATCGCCCTAGTGGTAGTGCGAAGAAAAGACTGAATATCATCACACACAACAAGAAAAGATGTCTACACAGCCACTAGACCAGTCTCTAGGTGTGGTAAGAGACGTGGTTACTAAAAATTATACACTGAACAAACAGAGGGTAGTCAAGAACAGTCTCAACAGATGTGCACACCCCGCTGGTGTACTCATTAAACATAGTGAAGGTTTCTTTAGTGAAGTGTTGTTTTAGTACATCCCGTAGTCAAACCGTTACTAGGTCCGCAAAGCTACCACCTTCACCATCATCACAAGACTGAGCGAAGGGATTCTCGGCTTCTTGATTTTGCGGGGTATTAAGACACCCCATACAATAACTGTTTGGTTCTGCTCTTAGTAGGCTCCACAGGTCCCTTATTAGTGGTATCACACCACACATAAATGACAACTGTATCACACCACACATATAAATGACACCTGTATCACACCACACATAAATGACACCTGTATCACACCACACCTATAAATGACACCTGTATCACACCACACATATAAATGACACCTGTATCACACCACACATATAAATTACACATGTATCACACCACACATATAAATGACACCTGTATCACACCACACATATAAATGACACCTGTACCACACCACACATATAAATTACACATGTATCACACCACACATATAAATGACACTTGTATCACACCACACATATAAATGACACCTGTACCACACCACACAAATATATACTACATACACTGTGCTCACACAACTGCTCATTTCTACACAGATTCCACATAGTTTGAGTAGATCACAGAAGTGAATCCTTCCAGCGGCAGACCTGGGATTAGTCTGTATCATCTGTCTTAAGAGTGATGAAGCTGGTGCTGCCATCAGACTGACACAAACTGTTGCTGAAAACTCGAGCACGCTGTAATAATGTGGATGATGTGGTAACATTGGCATACTTGCTGCTGCTAGTCAGGAATTGAAAGTCGTCTCTCTGCTGACCTGCCCACTGTTCTTAATCTAATCCAGGTTTAATAAAGGCGTCATGTCGCTGCCCACCCAACATGTCGCATGAAGACTTCTATGGTGTCGCTCCAGTCTGTGCCCAGTTTTCTAATCGAACCCTGGCGTCAGCGCGATTCCTCTCATCCCGAGCTGAAGGTAACCCCGACAACTCATCATTTATCCTAGAAATCCACTGTTGGGTATCTGAAAAAAATGAGAAATACCATTGTTGTACATCTGAAACAAAACAAATGAAAAGAAGACACAAACAACAGACTGCACGATTTATTGTCTGGCATATTTTGCTGCATCTCATCAGGAACATACTGCAGAAATCACACAACATAAACTAAATTAATTAGATAAATGCTTCAAGCTGAAATATACACATATTTGCACAACAATTTCAATTACTTCGACAAAAAAATACATTCAAACAGGTGGAATTATTGGAACAATGGACATAAATAATGAACACACGACATCCATGGATATAGCCTCCCTATTCATCAATGGGCCATTAGATGAGACAGTAAAAAATAATAGATGAACGCATTAAAGACAAACAAATAAAACTAGGCACACCAACATCTATTCTGGAAAGGCTACTACTACTATGTACCACCAACATAAAATTCAATACCGCCAAATTGATGGAGTGGCCATTGTGACGAAACGCCTACAGATCGTCAGATCTCTGCATAATATCCCTTTGAAGGGAGTGCGGGGCGTTGGTCTCCCTTGAAATTAATATCAATTAATAGGGGATTTCCCTAGAAACGTAGTGCGGGGCGGAGCTATTCTAGTTATTTATAGAAAAATCTAGAATGTTCCCTCAAGTGCGTACGTAGTAAAGATCTCTAAGTTCACGAGTGCTACATGCAGCACAGGTTGGTGGAACTTATCGTGACTCTGGTTTTCTTCATGAATCATGAAAGTCACGCGGCCCGTGTAGGCGAGTGGAAGGCGCACTGACTTTGTCGTGAGCAGTCGCCCACCAAACCTCAGCGTAGGCAGATCGCAGCCAACAGGCTGATGTAATTTTGATGTCAATATTCGCGGCCAGTGCGGACATCTGCAGTCAAGTTGGTGATTCTTCAATCACAGGTTAGTTGAATACCTATTCTATTATTTAACTGTTGTCGTGATGCCGAGCTGAGTTACCGGAATGAATTAATTGCCGTCGCAAAATTGAGTTGTCGCGTAGCGTTATCCGTTACAGTTGGCGGTTTGTATATTTAAGTAGGCTTTATCGATCAGCGATATAATGTGGTACCTGACGGAACAAGCCGTATTCCACAGCGAGTGGTGTGTAAATAAACTAGGCCGAACGATGTGCTTTACAGTGTGTAGCAGTTACTGGTTGGGTTTATTAATTACGCAGGCACGGCGACAGTTTGTCAGTTATTACATCAACATGATAGACACTGTAAATAATAAGGTAGAGCTTATTATTAGAGATGTGTAATGTGCTTCGTGACATTAGAATTAGAACTTAATTGTTCTATCAGTGGTGGTGATTTTTCGAGGAATCAAGGTGAGATCAGTAGTGGTGTATTTGCTGTGTGCAGATAGCAGTGTTATTCCGCGTAAGCCGAATGGTGTTGCATCGGTAGGATAACAGTTGATAGGAGGTATTCATGATACTATTGTTACTGCTTGTTGTCATGTCCGTCCGCTAGGATGACCGTGCGTGTTCCATCTTACGTTGGTCTAAGCTGACTGAGAGGTAGGCCGGTGCGCCCAACCTGTTAGGTTACCGGTCCGACCCAATGCAATCGTGCATATCCGATGAGTGAACATACCCGATCGAGGGTGATGCGGCACTCCGTAATTCGAGGCCGTGGTGTCTAGATAGATCGAGGTTTGAACCTAACCGTTTCTGTCTCTAATATTCTACTCTTCTGGAACCCTGACTCGGTTCATGGAGTATTTGGAGTACTGCCGTGAAGTGGTAGTATATGAGAGGAATAATCCCCCCAAAAAAAGGTGGAGTCAGAGTTTGGTAGTGGAGTCTGGAGGTTTGCTACATTGGATGACGTGACTTAAGTCGTCACGGGGCAAGGTACACGGGACCCACAGTAGCTGTGGGAAAGTGTAATGGTGGATGGCCACCACAGCTGTGCTCGACCGGCACAGGTATGACTGTCCTGAAAGATAGTCAGTGAATACAAGGGCAACTCAGGATCTGGGGCAGGGATCCCAGACCTGACACTATGGCTGTGATATGATTTTGTTATTTAAGTGTAACAAGTCATAAGTTCTCCTTGGTTAATGCTATAGTAATGAATTATCAGGAGAATAATTCATTATAGTCATATAGTTATTAATGTGTGTAATTGATCAGTCCATGGGTTAAGGGATTGATGAATTGATGAGTCTGTCAGGAAGGAGATGTCCGGCTGGATACCTTCTCGATACAGTAATCCCTACACTGAAAGGAAAGTAAGTGTATATGTTGATTGATGATGGAAGATGAAACCGGATGGGACTGGCACCAGGCGAAGGATGCTTGACAGAGTCATACAGTCGACTCTGGTGCTAGGGGTTATATGTAGCCCAGAAGTGTTACTTGACTGAACAGGTGTGCTATTGCTTTTTCTACCATCATTATGCCTATATATTATAGTGACTAAGTAGATCTATGATGTGATGATTTCATACACGTTAGTAGACATGAGGAATGTCTGAGAGGCAGGTGACCTGGTGGAGATGCTGGTAGTCTTTGTTGTAGTTGAGTACTCACACCAACCTCTCCGTGTTTCAGGATCTGTTATTACTATACAGAAGAAGATTCAAGAGCTGCACCATGAGCTCTATGGGCCCACTCATTCCAGTGCCTATCCAGAAGTTGATTGAGGCCATACTGGGAGTGGTCGTCTGATTCTGCGAGATCAATGTTGGAAGGAGCGGAGTGCTGAATAAGTCGGTAGGTCTAGGTTAGGACCTCCGTCAAGAGTCCGACGAGTGTCATCCGATCCTGAGGGGATCCAACACTGAAACGTCTGGAGATTCAAGCCAGTGAAGCACTGGTGACATTCAACCTCAGGGTAAACCTTGGTGATTACAAGGTCAGGAACTTTCAAGTTGAGTAACGTGATCATTGATACCGGTCACCATGACCTGTGTTATATGCTTCTGGCCCGGCTGGGTTATGGGACACCATGTATCAATTGATGCTTAAATAGTGTTTCTACATTGGTTACCTTTATGAAGCCAACATGTGGTCCAGTGAACTAGGACATTGATTACAACATTGGTGGGAACACCAGAGTGACATGTTTGTTAAGGTAGGGAGCTACCTCATTCCAACGTGGTGAACTGTTGACAATGTTTGTTAAGGTAGGGAGCTACCTCATGCCATCGTGGTGAACTGTTGACAGTGTATGCTAGGTTGTGATTACTACCCATTGATCAGGGTAGTTACATGATACTGTGTGAAGATCTATTTGTCCAAGGACATGGAACTAAGGTGAAGTGTTTAGTCACCTGATAGACTTTACCAGTGACATTGTGTGTTCAGGTGGAGCAACCGCACATTGTGTAGGTGACATCTCAGTGTGTGGGTCACTTATGAGATAGAAGAGTGACCTGGCTCTTGTGTATTTAGAGACGGTGCTACATGTACTTTTTCTGCAAGTGGGAGACCGCTAATGTTCTAGGGTCGGCCCAGATTTCATAAGGAGTGTGACGAGGGAAATAGTACGACAGCAAGGAAGGAGCCTTGTTCATCGGTGCAGTGTCAGTCAGGCAGTGGTACTGCGCTTGATCAGCCTTTGCTTGGTTCTCTGTGTGAAGAGAGAACTTTGGAGAGGCAGCAGACCTTGGAGTTCCGGTCCACTGGAGGAGCCTGGGTGAGTCGCTACCACGACTGGACAACCGCACGAGCTATCGTCCGTCTCCATGATGAAGAATCCTCATCTGCATATATGCTCATGTACATAGTTCTTCTAGTCTGGCTTTCAGCCATCCTTCTCTGTGTTGTCGTTGACGTAGTTCAGAATTAAATTTTGTTCTCTTAGCTATGACTTTGTGCAGTGATATGACTGGTGTCTGGTCCGAGCCCCCTTGGGGTTTGGAACCCTAGGTGAGGGAGGGAAGGTTAAGCTGTCCCGGCTTGTGTGGGGCCTGGTAGATGTAGAGTGCTATTGAGGTGGTTGGAGCAAAGGCAGGGGATTGTATCTATCGTGGCAAACCAGACCAAGCCCCGGCGGTCTTGTCACAGCCATGGGGAGTCCTCTTGGTCTTATTCTAGCAGACATCTTCATGGCACATTTAGAAGAAAAGAGTACCTTAGACATTAAAACCTTGGTCTTCTAACATCATTATGTGGACGATATAATAATCATCACCAGACAAGCTACAAGCAACATCATTCCAGGCCATAATGAACATCTCTCTGTCTAAAGAACACGAACACAATGAAACGTTGCCGTTCCTAGATATTCTAATGAGGCGTAGAGCAGATGGCACAATTCAAAGATCGGTGTACCGCAAAAATATCGACTGGCCAATACTTAAATTTTCACAGCTTCACAGTACAAATGTGGCTTAGTACAGACCCTTTTTGACCGAGCCAGGAAGATATGCACCCAAAAAACACTGACAGAGGAATGTGAAACTCTGAAGAATGTCTTACACCTGAATGGGTACTCTGCTGGATTTATAAAGTGCCACTGCCAACAGCCGAAACCAAAACCTAATGAAACATCAGCCCCTAAACTCAAGGTATTTATCCAGCTAACTTTTCAAGAGGATTACATAATGCTACATCTGCAGGACCGGCTCATTACAGCAGTCGGCCGAACATTCTATGCTGCAACTCCAGTTACTAAATACAGAACCACACCTATTCTCACCCCAGCAATAAAAGAACCTGTCCCTCTGTACGCCAAAGCCAATTGTATTTATCAATTTACATGCAGGTGCCAGGCTACCTACATCAACAGAACAGAGAGGCAGTTAAACAATAGGGTGGTCGAACACATACCCAATTGGATTGACAGTGCACTAGAAGTAGTAGCACATGTATGGACTTGGCTTGAGTTCAAAGTGAGTGAACGTCAAAAACAAAAAAGACATTCAAAGTAAGAATAGTCATTCTTCTTTTTCCATAGGGGGGGAGTGCACCACACCGAGGTACACACCTCACAAATTAGAGTGTTAAACTTCAGCACTCATTTTGCGCCCTGTAGACAGATTCCATCCAAGGTAACAGGTTCTAAATACCCGTGGGTATCTTGAACTTTCCAACAATTTTGTCCTGGCATGCAGCCTTTCCATTCCAACTGTCAACTGACAGGGAATGTTTAGTGTTCCCAACTTGTACACAGGCCCTCCTGTTTTTTACCCTCATCTGAGAAGGTAGGTATCTGATCTTGCTACCCAACAGATCAGGGAGTCGTGTGATATTATCAGAAAGCAACAGTTGCTGTAAAAATGCTCAGCTGCATGCTGGGCTTCACACCTGGTCACGTGTGAGGCAGACACTGTAATCCCTCAGCCACAGTTTCTCCAGGTATAATGAAAATATGATCGATGAAAATATGATAAATTAAAATATGATGATAGATGAAAATATGATAAATGAACAGTTCAAATCTTCCATCCTTCTATTCAAGAACACATAAAACACGGACATATTTGTCTGTTTGCTGCATGTAAAACAGAGGAATGAAGAGAAGACAAGCTACTGAGAAGCTATACCAGTTGTAAAATATGAAGAAATAAAACTGGTTTAGGAATTACCTGTCTCACGTTCCTGTTCCCACTGCTTGTTGGCGTCTTCTATGGCCTGATCAATCTCAGCCTGATGTCCTGCTGTAGATGCCAGCTTGTCTTGTGATATCTGACAGAACAAAGGGTTGAAAGCGAGAGGATAAGCTTCATTACGCCAGTTAGTTAGTTAGTTACAAATGCAACTTCACAGCAAATGGTCACCCCATTAAGCTCTGTTCCTGTGGCAGTGAAACCACACAAAATGCCCCTCACTGCCACATGTGAACAGTGGAACAGACAGAAGTCTCCACAAACTAGCAGCCCGCGCAGGTATACTATGTCATCATTTCACCAGGTGTTAGCCCATTTCACTTGGTATCTTTCCGCAGAGCAGCTAACTACCTGCCTAAAGCACTGTACAGGGCGGCTAACTACCTGCCTAAAGCACTGTACAGAGCGGCTAACTACCTGCCTAAAGCACTGTACAGAGCGGCTAACTACCTGCCTAAAGCACTGTACAGAGCGGCTAACTACCTGCCTAAAGCACTGTACAGAGCGGCTAACTACCTGCCTAAAGCACTGTACAGAGCGGCTAACTACCTGCCTAAAGCACTGTACAGAGCAACTAACCACCTGCTTAAAGCACTGTACAGAGCGGCTAACCACCTGCCTAAAGCACTGTACAGAGCAACTAACCACCTGCTTAAAGCACTGTACAGAGCGGCTAACCACCTGCCTAAAGCACTGTACAGAGCAACTAACCACCTGCCTAAAGCACTGTACAGAGCAGCTAACCACCTGCCTAAAGCACTGTACAGAACTAACCACCTCTAACTACCTGCCTAAAGCACTGTACAGAGCGGCTAACCACCTGCCTAAAGCACTGTACAGAGCAGCTAACCACCTCTAACCACCTGCCTAAAGCACTGTACAGAGCGGTTAACCACCACTAACCACCTGCCTAAAGCACTGTACAGAGCAACTAACCACCTGCCTAAAGCACTGTTCTGAGCAGCTAACCACCTCTAACCACTGTTCTGAGCAGCTAACCACCTCTAACCACCTGCCTAAAGCACTGTACAGAGCAGCCAACCACCTGCCTAATGCAATGTACAGAGCAGCTAACCACATCTAACCACCTGTCTAATGCACTGTACAGAGTAACTAACCACCTGCCTAAAGCACTTTACAGAGCAGCTAACCACCTGCCTAAAGCACTTTACAGAGCAGCTAACCACCTGCCTAAAGCACTGTACAGAGCTAACCACCTCTAACCACCTGCCTAATGCACTGTACAGGGCGGCTAACTACCTGCCTAATGCACTGAACAGAGCGGCTAACTACCTGCCTAAAGCACTGTATAGAGCAACTAACCACCTGCCTAAAGCACTGTACGAGCAACTAACCACCTGCCTAAAGCACTGTATAGAGCAACTAACCACCTGCCTAAAGCACTGTACAGAGCAAGCTAACCACCTGCCTAAAGCACTGTATAGAGCAAGCTAACCACCTGCCTAAAGCACTGTACAGAGCAACTAACCACCTGCCTAAAGCACTGTACAGAGCAACTAACCACCTGCCTAAAGCACTGTATACAGCAACTAACCACCTGCCTAAAGCACTGTATAGAGCAACTAACCACCTGCCTAAAGCACTGTATACAGGCAACTAACCACCTGCCTAAAGCACTGTACAGAGCAACTAACCACCTGCCTAAAGCACTGTACAGAGCAAGCTAACCACCTGCCTAAAGCACTGTACAGAGCAACTAACCACCTGCCTAAAGCACTGTATAGAGCAAGCTAACCACCTGCCTAAAGCACTGTACAGAGCAACTAACCACCTGCCTAATGCTGAAGTACCACGTGACAACAGGAAAGTTGGAGTGGAAGAAAGACAGGAGGAGACCATGAGAGAAGATGCTCAGCAATACATGACAATGACGAACATCAGTATCAGAAATTATTGGAGGCTGTGGACAGACATGATCACCAATGCCACACGACATGGACTATAAGATTGTTAGCACAAGAGACAACAGACTGGACAGACATGATCACCAATGCCACACAGCATGAACAATAGGAATGTAAAGACATGTGTGATGTCTCTAATGGACCTGTTATCAATTATAAATAATGGCAGATAAGACCAGAACCCTTTCACACGCCTTAAGTGCACTGGACAAATGGTGCTAGCCACATATAGTTTATAGATCAATCGCCTCTCGGTGGGTGAAGTGGCCAGTATCACATCGACCTCCTTTACTTAATAAGACATCTGGTTCCCAATCCTGACTTCTTTTTTTTTTTTATTTTGGTGTTTGCTCACTTTGAGCTCGTATGTAATCCTTACATGTGCTGTTACTTCTACTGCACTCGACTGATTTTTGCGAACCCACTCCAACTTAGAGGTACTTGTAATTTATGTCCCCAAGTCAAGGACGAGAAGTCAACATTTTAGTCCAACTGACTGATGTAGGGATTGAACACACTACCTCAGCATCAGCACACCAGATGTTTAAGAGTAAGTGCTCTTATCCATACAGTCATGCAGATCTCCTCTCGACATTTTTAGGAAGGCTAAGTCTCAAAGACAGCTTATCACAAACATCAGAAAGAGGCTGTCCTTATTTTTGGTCACATTATGAGAAGACAAAAAACTGGAACATGTAACAACTGGAAAGATTTAAGGAAAGAGAGATAGAGGAAGACAGCAAGAGAACATTTTTGACAGTCTTGTGTCATGGCATGCAAGGGAGTCAACACATGTATTGATCCATGCCTTTGGAGATTGCAATTTGTTGGGAAACATGATTGCCCATGCCAGCCGGAAAGGCACTTGATAATGATCATTATGCCAGCTAATAATCCGTAAGGCTAACACAAATTGCAAATAAGCAGTAATTTACAGTTCATGATAAATTTCTTCAAAGACACATATTACAAGAGTGCTAAAATCAACTGAGATAGTTGCAAATACTACATACCTCTTCCAATGCTTCTTGGTCATACTGTCGAAAGTATTCATGGCTTTCATCATCCAAGTCATAATGGTGATAGATATCAAAACAATCTGGATCAAACAAATCAGAATCATCACTCATGATGAGAAGTTGGTTTGCCAGGTTGTTGCACCAAATCTCAAGTCTGTAAATGAGATAGTGAAACATAATTAGTTGACTGAGTTATCTCAAGTCTGTAAATGAGATAGTGAAACATACTTAGTTGACTGAGTTATCTCAAGTCTGTAAATGAGATAGTGAAACATAATTAGTTGACTGAGTTATCTCAAGTCTGTAAATAAGATAGTGAAACATAATTAGTTGACTGAGTTATCTCAAGTCTGTAAATGAGATAGTGAAACATAATTAGTTGAATGAGTTATCTCAAGTCTGTAAATGAGATAGTGAAACATAATTAGTTGATTGAGCTATCTCAAGTCTGTAAATGAGATAGTGAAACATAATTAGCTGACAGTTATCTCAAGTCTGTAAATGAGACAGTGAAACATAATTAGTTGACTGAGTTATCTCAAGTCTGTAAATGAGATAGTGAAACATAATTAGTTGACTGAGTTGAGTCCAGAACCCATACCGCAGCACTCAGGACATTCCCACACCTGGTCTGTCCTCATATTCAACAGTCAGCCAAGAGTCCCAGCCAATACTAATGGTACCAGTAGCAGACTGATTATGTGTCCGTCTGGCCTTTCTTCTGAGATTTGAGTGTCGGCCAGATCTTCATGTCACTTCCTGCAGCACCATTCTCTCCAAGCTGTGACGATCTACCCATTCTTCTGCACTAGACACACAATTCGAAGTAACACTTGTTACTGAAATACCTACACTGAAATACCTGTAATATTATGTCAATACATTTGAAGAAAGCAACAGTAACGTAAGACTAAAGCAGTCTTAAGTTTGCTGACATCTTCAGTTTGTCCTTAAATGGAGCAGATGTAGGCCAAATACTTGCCTCTGTTCTGCATATGTTGGACACTGCTGCAACAAACGTTTAGCTGTCATTTCACCAGTTCCAGTTAAAGTCATCAGTATCTCCTATCTTTATGAGTTTATTAATCATGTTGTATTTCAGCCTGTTGTGTCCATGTGGAGTCTGAAGATTGTTACTCGTTCTTTTCAGTTGATCTCGTGAAACTATAATTATCCGTAGATACTTCAAAGTTGTTAAAGAAAAAGTGTGAGAATAAGTATAGAGTCTGATTTGTTCGCGACTGTTTATTGTTGTTGCTCACAAGTCAACAGACACAACATGAAACAAGGGGCTTTGATACCAAGTAGTGGTTATTTGGTTTTCACGGTCAAGATGATATTACTGGGCACCCATTCTCTTCTTTAACAACAGAATTATGTTTAATTCAGGTATCCCTAGATCAGGAAATAAACACCAGGTTTGGTAAGGCAGCAACAACAATGAACATGTTAACAAAAGGAGTCTGGGAGAACAGGAAGCTTACTGCCAAAACAAGTCTTTGTCTGTCAAGCCTGTGTACTAAGTACGTGAAGCCTGGTCAACTTACACCAAGATAAATGTTTAAACAGCTTTCATATGCGAAGAATACTTGGCATTACATGCAAGACAAAATCACAAATACTGAAGTACTGGAAAGATCAGGTTGCGTGACGGTTTATTTCATGCTCAGTCTTCGTAGACTTAGATGGATAGGACATCTTAGGAGGATGGATGATGATAGAATACCAAAGGAGATCTTTTCTGGTGAATTACAGATGGGTAGGAGATCTCAGGGTCGGCCTCTACTATGATACAAAGATGTTTGTAAGCGGGACATGATTGATACAGGCATTGATGTTGCACACTGGGAGAAAGTCGCCGCTGAATGTGTTGTATGGAGGGCAAATATCAGAAATGGAATAAAGACAAAGGAGAAAATTATTTCAGATACGTTACACACTGAGCATGTGAGACATAAGATGGTGCATGATGGTGGAAATGACCATGTGTTCACATGCATCCATTGTGGACGAACATTTACAGCCCGAATTTGTCCGATCGGTCACATTCACTTCCACCATGGGCTGTATTTATTATGCCTTTTTTTAAAGCACAATATATATAACAAACTATCGTCTTTCAAGATGGCAAGGTGCAAAACGTATGTTAAATTGAACTATGTGTTTTAATTGATACATTTTCGTTTTTTTAATTATTATACCTGTATGTGGACCACTTTTACCTAACACGTGTAGCCATTGACTTACCTTATAATTTGAATCTCTGGGAGGGGCAACACTGGCCACTGGTTTGACGATGTCAGCATCAACTTGAACAGAAACTTCACTGTTTATGTCCCAACAAACAGCCTTATTTATGAATTATTTTGTTATCAGGTGTGTTACACAGTAGTTAAACACAAACTGAAAACTCCCACACCTGTCTGCTTTGATTTAAACCAATATCGAAGTGACTATTCGCAATGGAATTGGGAATAGAAAAAAATTATATTCGCAATGGAAGTAGGTCACGTGATTATTCCTTTGCGTGTTTCCATATTACAATATTTTGTTGATCTTTTAACGTGTCCTCAGTAGCATAGTGGTTAGTGTCTCCGCTTGGTACACAGAGCTCGAGGATCGATTCCCCGCGGGGGAGGCATCATATTTTTTTTTAAAATCATTTTCAGGAATTAGGTGACACCAATGCTAGTCTGATGATTTCGCTTTAGACATATGTTTTCTACGGATTTTGTGTATTAGGTGTTAGTTTATCTTGCTGCACAAGAACCTGTGCACTTATCTTTCTGTTCTTATCTATCTGACCTCTACTTTTGTTGTCTTGGGAAAGGCGCTTAGCCGAACACAAGTTCTTCTTCTTATTCTCTCTCTCGCTCTAAGTCTCGATCTCCCACCTCTCTCTTTCTTGTCTTTACCACTCTTTAATGTCTTTCAATACATCTTTCTCATATCTCTGTCTCTCACACTATCTTCGTTATCCATCTCTCTCCTCTCTCTTTTCCACCTGCTTCATATATACCAGGTTTTCCTGCACTTTATATGAGTAGCATTTCCTTATCATTGTTTATTTATTAATTCATGAGGCCAGTCAGTCGAAAGCCTGGTGTTTGAATTGCTTAATCATGTCTCTCTGAGGCGAAGCATATTAATGGAGACCATAGAAAGTGTCAAATTAAGAGATATTATCAGGACATAAATAGTAGGACGGTAACCTAAACAAACATGGATGCTTGGTAACAGTAAGTGTACAGAAATGAAAATTAACAATTCTTGAACTCGCCTGGGGACAGAATTATTTGTAGGGATCATTATTTCTATTGGGGATACCTGTTCTGAAAAATTATTCTTGATATTTAAACAGGATTAACGTAATGTAAAAATAAAACGGGATGCCAAAAGAACGAACAGAAGTAAGAAGAAGAGTGATTCATTAAAAAAATACAGAGAATTCGCCAGAATTAAACTCGCAACAGTGAACATTCCTATTTAAATTAACCACCTTCTTAGACTTCTTAATGGCCCAAACTAAAATTGACTAGTGAGCAGATGCTGTGACATGTTTGTTACTTCCCGCAATTCGATTGCGAATAATCGGAATATAATTTTTCCCTATTCGCAATTCCATTGGGAATATAATTTTTTTCTATTCGCAATTCCATTGCGAATAGAGCCTCACAACCAATATACACTTAGGTTTACCAACAAATAAAGTTTATGGCTAAAAGTTACCTCACATTGTCGACAAAACTCGGTTTAAAGCATCAGCGCCAGTCAACGGTCAGCTTTGTAAATATATATTGGCACCTTGACAGACGATAGTTTGTGCTTTAAAAAGGCATAAACGTTCCATGCTATATATAACGTCTGTAGTTACCATCAGTATCAGCTTGTTCTAACTCCATTTCGTCTTGTTGATTGGTTGATTTAGGAATAACTCGTCTTGTTGATTGATTGATTTAGGAATCGACATCACCACAGCATTCGGGGCATTCCCATAAGTGCTCCGTCCCCATCCTCAGCAGCCAGCGAAGAGTTCAAACACTAATAGTACCAGTATTCGTCTTGTTGAGTGCCGGCATAGCTGGGATCATCTTAGCCGTGCCGTTTTTAAAGTCCAGTGGAGTACAGCACCCAGTGATTAAGACCGCACAGATCTATAGCAGTATAGCAGCGTGCAGGCTATGGCCACCACACCCGCAACGATTAGTAATCCGTGTGAAAATGCTACACAAACCGGACATCCGGTTTTTACAAAAAATGTGAAATCACCTAACAGTAACACTCCGCCACGGAACAAACACGACAGGCGCGTTCCGATCATCGGGAATAGTTTGGACAAAGTGTTGACTTCTCGTCTGTGACTTGGGGACGTAAATTACAAGTACCTCTGTGTCTCTCTTCTCTCTCTGTCTCTCTCTCTGTCTCTCTCTGTCTCTCTCTGTCTCTCTGTCTCTCAGTCTATCTCTGTCTCTCTCTCTTTCTCTCTGTCTCTCTCTGTCTCTCTGTCTCTCTGTCTCTCTCTGTCTCTGTCTGTCTCTCTCTGTCTCTCTCTCTGTCTCTCTCTCTGTCTCTCTCTGTCTCTTTCTCTCTATCTCCATCTCTCTGTCTCTGTCTCTCTCTGTGTGTCTCTCTCTCTCTGTCTCTCTCTGTCTCTCTCTCTTTTTCTCTCTGTCTGACCATCTCTGTCTGTCTCTCTCTGTCTATCTCTGTCTATCTCTGTCTATCTCTGTCTCTCTCTCTCTCACACACTCACACAAACACACACACACGCTCTCTCTCACACACACGCTCACACACACACACACACATGCTCTCTCTATCTCTCTCTGTCTCTCTCTCTGTGTCTCTTTCTCTCTCATTGTCTCTCTCTGTCTCTCTCTTTGTTTGTCACTCTCTGTCTCTGTATCTCTCTGTCTCTCTCTCTCTCTCTGTCTCTAACACACACACACACTCACACACACAAACACACACACACGCTCTCACACACACACACACACTCACACACACATGCTCTATCTCTCTCTCTCTCTGTCTCTGTCTCTCTGTCTCTGTCTCTCTCTGTGTCTCTCTCACTCACACACACACTCACGCACACAAACATACACACACGCTCTCACACACACACACACTCACACATACGCTCTCTCTCTCACACACACACACTCACACACACGCGCTCTCTCTCTATCTCTCTCTGTCTCTCTCTGTCTCTCTCTTTCTCTCTCACACACAAACACACACACACACTATCTCTCTCACACACACACTATCTCTCTCATACACACGCTCTCTCTCTCTCACACACACACACACATGCTCTCTCTCTGTCTCTCTCTGTCTCTGTCTCTCTGTCTCTCTCACACACACACTCACACACACGCGCTCTCTCTCTCTCACACACTCTCTCTGTCTCTCTCTCTCACACTCACACACGCTCTCTCTCACACACACACACTCACACACGCTCTCTCTCTCTCACACACACACACAAACACACACATGCTCTCTCTCTCACACACACGCTCTCTCTCACACACACATGCTCTCTCTCTCACACACACACGCTCTCTCTCACACACACACACGCTCTCTCTCTATCTCTCTCTCTCTCACTATCTCTCTCACTATCTCTCTATCTATCTATCTATCTATCTATCTCTCTCTATCTATCTATCTCTCTCTATCTATCTATCTCTCTCTGTGTCTCTCTCTATCTATCTATCTCTATCTATCTATCTATCTCTATCTATCTATCTCTCTCTATCTCTCTCTCTCTATCTCTCTCTATCTCTCTCTATTTCTCTCTATCTCTCTCTATCTCTCTCTATCTCTCCCTATCTCTTTCTATCTCTTTCTATCTCTCTCTATCTCTCTCTATCTCTCTATCTCTATCTCTCTCTCTTTCTATCTCTATCTCTCTATCTTTCCCTCCCCCTCTCTCTCTTTATCTCTCTCTTCCCCCTCTCTCTCTATCTCTCTCTTCCCTCTCTCTATCTCTCTCTCTCTATATCTCTCTTCCCCCTCTCTCTCTATCTATATCTCTCTCTTCCCCCTCTCTCTCTATCTCTCTCCCCCCCTCTCTCTCTCTCTATCTCTCTCTTCCCTCTCACTCTATCTCTCTCTTCCCCCCTCTTTCTCTTTATCTCTCCCCCTCTCTCTCTCTTCCCCCTCTCTCGCTATCTCTCTCTTCTCTCTCTCTATCTCTCTCTCTCTCTCTCACACACACACACACACACACACACACACACACGCAAACTCTTGATTTTTTTTTTGGGGGGGGGGGGGGGGCGCTCGTTCGCTTTGAACTTAAGCATAGTCCATACAAACTATTTTCTTTTAAATAGTAGTGGTGGACTGAATTTTTGCTTCTCTCTCTTCCCCCTCTCTCTCTCTCTATCTCTCTCTTCTCTCTCTCTATCTCTCTCTCTCTCTCACACACACACACACACACACACACACACACACACACACACGCTCACACACACGCAAACTCTTGATTTTTTTGGGGGGAGGGGGGGGGGGGCGCTCGTTCGCTTTGAACTTAAGCATAGTCCATACAAACTATTTTCTTTTAAATAGTAGTGATGGACTGAATTTTTGCTTGTGGGTTAGCTTTCCCTGTTGACAGTGTCCCTCGCCATCCGGCGAACCCACTCCGACTTCAGAGGTATTTGTAATTAACGTCCCCAAGTCAAGGACGACAGGTCAATATTCTAGTCCAGCTGTCCGGTGTAGGGAATGAACCGCTAACCTCGGCATCAGCACACCGGATGTTTAAGAACACCGTTCTTATCCATTCGGCCATGCGGAACTGCACAAACTAAGATGATGACATTGTTGATTGTGAGTGTCGCTTCGAAATCAATCAATCAATCAATCAATCAGGTGATTTCTCCACAATAATGGTTGTCTGAAATAGATTTCCAACATTGTCTGTCTCTCGCCTTGATTGTACATTTTGTCAGATTGATGTTCGTCCATCTGTTGATGTTATCTTCCCACTTGTATTGTTGTCTGCTTCTTGCTCGCTTGCCCTCAACCTTGCCCACCAGTATTGATTTTAAAAGAGTGTTATGTCTTTTAACGTTGCCTCTTTTTTTTTTATTTCTTTCATCAACTCTCTTTTCATTCCCAGTTTTTTCCACGAAATACGGCATATTCTTCTGAATGTTCACATCTCCAAGGCCTCTATTCGACTTTCTAGCTGCTTGTTCAATGTCCAGGCTTCCGCGCCATACAGTAGTGTTGAATGTACGTAGCATTTGGCAATTCTCATTTTTAATGCGCTGTTAATTTCTATTTCATTCAAGCACATGATAATGAATTCTTTTTCTGTCTCCCTTCAGGCCAACTGGGGCATAGAGCCCCAAAACAACTCATTTAAAGTCCTGCTATCCTCAGCTACCCCGTGCAGCTCTGTCCATATCCTCCCTATCTTATCCATTTCTGTCTCTACTTCTCCATGTGTCTTCCTCTATGTCTTGTTATCCTTTGGTTTCCAGACAACGGCATTTCTAGTTATAACATTCTCAGGTTTTCTCAATCTATGTCGCATCCAGGGCTAGCGTCATTTCTTCACCTCTCAGTTCCCTGGTATTTGTCTAGTTCTGTTCATGAGCTCCACATTGATGATTCTGTCAAACCATTTTAGTTCTTTGATTACGCGTGTCGTCATTTGGAGGTGACAGGTTCAAATCTCGTTCGGTAACTATAGCTTTCAATTTTTATGTTGTCTAGTGCGTCTCCTAATCTCTAATTCATACCCCTTACTACTATGAGCGCCTAATCATACGTGTGTATTTATTTATCATCAATTAATGAATGTTTACCCGTGGCTGCTTTAGTAGTTCTCAGTGTGTCTAATCCATACAGTAATTCCTATTTAAAATTATACCTGAATGTTCTAATTTTGGTGATAAGTATGATTTTTTTTTTACTTTCACAAATGTTCTAGTGAAGTAAAAGCTCCTGTAACCTTTTGCATTCTTATTTGTCTGTTCACCATATTTGCTCACATTATTCTTAACTAGGTGTATGATTCCGTCTCACGAAGTGAGGTTTCGTCGAGTTAGATCAGGTTATCATTTGCTGGATTTATTCTCATTACATTGCATGTCTGTCCTAAACCTGCGACTGGCCTAGCAAGCCGGCAGGGGATCTTCACACTTCTCGTAGAAAAAACTAAGAAGTATAAACGGACTGACCCAAACGTATCAAGAAGAGATAAGATCAGAAATGAAGAAATCAGGACTAAAGTGAGGGTTATGGCAGCACTAGATTTTATTAGAAAGCAGCAAGTCAAATGGTTTGGCCATGCAAGTAGGTTACCAGACAACAGCATACCACAACAAGCAATGATGTACAGACCAGATGGAAACAAAGGAAGAGGCCGACCACGTAAACGTTGGATGGAGGGAATAGCAGAGTCCACGAGAATATCGATACATGAAGCCCTTAACCGGGCATTCTCATGATGTTTATACTTCACCTCGACACCGCAAGGTACAAGAGGAACATGATGAGATGAGATGAGATGAGATGAATGCGCTGTTAATCTCTCTAGATGTTAATACTAATTTAATGCTGTTGAAAGCATTTTTGGTACAGTCCTATTCTCTTTTTTATTTCTATTTCTTCTTCTTCTGCTGCATTCGTCTGGAATGTTGTTTTAGACGTAATTGCGTTGTGCCTGTATAGTTTGTTGTTGTTGTTGTTTCTTTTTTTGCATATCCTTTTCAGGACATCGCTGTCAACATCAGCATCTTTCAGCTGTATGTTGATTTCTTGGCAAGATTACGCTCAGTAGTTTGCCATTGCTTTCTGAGCGACCGGCTCCATACTCTCATAAGTCACTGGCGCGACTCGAACCGCTTCCAATCTGTTTACAGTAGAGCTGCGATATTTGAACCTTTTGGCCGATACATCCGTCTTCTTCAGGCATTTGTTGGTCGGGTTACCTTCCCGTGTGTTTTATATTTCACTTCTACGATCATCTGTTAATACATGTCCAAGATAGGAGAAACTTGCTACTAGTTCTAGTATTTCCCCGTTTACTGTGATGTTCTTTTATGATCTTTCCTTTCCACTGCTAATTATCATCGTTTTCGTTTTTGATTTTAATATCTAAAAGCAACACCCTGCACTATGCCTGTTTACTTGTTCCACTAGGTTTTGTAACTCTTGCTCCCTTTCTGCTTCGAAATGTCATATGTTCAAGTATGTTATAATTAATTCCTACTCTCTTTTATCACCAAGGGAAATAACTGGCGTCTATAGAGCTTGATTGCAATAAAATTATGTCTCCCATTACACACGACCTAGAAAAACTGGAAATGAAGAAAGTTGATGAAAGAAATAAAGAGGAGACAAGTGAAATATTTTGGCAACGTTAAAAGACATGATCCTCTTATAGAAATCATACTGGAAGGCAAGGTTGAGGGCAAGCGAACAAGAGGTAGACTATATAATATAGAAGTCCTTTTAGAGTAAGCAACGAACAACTGGGAGGAGGCTACTGAACCTAGCAAGTCTTCCTCGGGACCAGTCCTTCATCATCATCCATTGCCTTGCTGGCTGGCGTGGGTGATCATGCATCTCCACAAATTGCGATCTCCGACGGTATGGATCAATTCGTGTGTTGACTCCCGTCCATGCCATGAAAGAAGACTACCAAGAATATTCTCACGCTGTCTTCCTCTATCTCTCTTTCCGCAACTCCTTCCAGTTGTCAGAACATGTTCCAGTTTTTGTCTTCTCATAACGTGGCCAAAAGACAATGACTGTTTTTTTTCCCTGATGTTTGTGATAAGTTGTCTTTGCGACTCAGCTTCCCTTATAACGTCCAGACTTATCATTTTTGCTGACCAATTCATTTTCATCATTCTTCTATAAAACCACATCTCCAAGGCTTCCCGAAATTTTTCGCCTGTTTACTAATTGCCAGGATTTGCAGCCGTATGTTAAAAATGTTAAAATTACAGACCTACAAGCACTTGGAATCAATGACTGGCAAGAGAAGGTCCACCAGAGAGACGAATGGAGACGGATTGTATCTGCAGCAAAGAACCTCAATGGCTCGGAACGCTGAAGAAGAAGAAGAAGAAGAAGAAGAAGAAGAAGAAGAAGAAGAAGAAGAAGAAGAAGAAGAAGAAGAAGAAGAATGTTAAAATTGGTTCTATATAACATGCAAGAAATCTTTTTTCTAACTTTCAAGGACAATGACTTATTGCACAAAACGTTCTTCATTTGATAGAATGCAGTTTCTGCTTGTCCTATTATGTTCTTTATATCAGCGATGCATCTTCCAGCTGATGTTATCCATGCGCCTAAATATCCAAATGTCTGCCTTTGCCCCAAAATAACGTGATTTACTTTAAATGATCATTTAGGCGCAATATGTTTCTTTCATATTACCAAGACTTCTGTCTTTTTATTATTAAAACTAAGACCCATGTTTTTTTTTTTAAAACTTTCTTTCATTTAACTGTCACTATCATTTACTGCCAATATAGTACCTTGCGGTGTAAGGCAGAGGGGTCTTTGAGCCTAAGGAATTAAGGCCGCCTGGCTAGTGCATTGCCGCGAACTGTGCAGGTTAGGATTTTCTTTTTGCCCCCGACAGATAAAATCCCACACCTTACCGAGGACTCGAACCCGGGTCTCCCGAAGGAGAATCCGGCGTTCTAGCCACTCGGTCAGCCGCTCCTCTTTTTACCAATTCCAATTCCAACTTTAAAAAAAAAAAAAAAATCAAACTTCGGTCTCGTTTAACGTGACTCCTCAGCGTTGGTTATTGTTGAGATCCGTGGTTTTTGTGGGGTTTTAACCCTGTTTTTGTCTTGTGCGCTCTTACGAGTGAGTCCTACCTCGGACTGGTTGCATAAGCGTTTGTGTCTGTGACGTCAGCTGGGGGATTGGTCGGCTGCTATCCTTTGTACTATAACAGAGTAACAGTTATATGGTAGATGTAAACGAAGTCCTGGTTGTAGTTTCCATAGGTTTCTTCTTCTTCTTCTTCGTTCATCCGGAGTTTTTTTTTCCGGATGTGATTGCGTTGTGCCTGTTTACAGCAGAGCTGCGTTCTTGCGCCGTTAGGCCGACACATCCGACTTCTGCGGGCATTTGTTGACCGGGTTAACCTTCCCGGGGGTTTCCATAGGTTTTATTTGACTGAATACATCGGAATATATAAAACAGCATACAAGAGGTTTTCTGTTATTACAATAGATGTTGTCAATTCAAGGTCCAGCCAGTAACTAACTTCTCTAACCACCGCGTCACGGCTTGAGCGTCCCTAGTTACCTTTATCCGGGATGCTCAACCGTGCCTAGTCTTTGCACACCACCTCCAAATCTACTAACAGAGATGGTGCTCTGTTACAGTACCTGTCTCCTCTGGTGGTTTTCTTTGTTGGTGCAGGCTCCTAACTCGTCTGGTTGCAGTCCTTATAAGGACTTTTTATTTGGTCTTTTTGCCTCCTTTTTTGTGCATTGTCTGTAGGAGCTTTTCGATGTTTTCGTTTTCCCCCTTGCGCCTTTTTTTCGCATTCCATTTTGAGTTTCTATTGCCTTTCGATTTCTTCCTCCGCGGTCAGCCATGGGATCATCTTTCCGTCTTCTATATAGTACGTGTAGCCAGGTTCGTCCTCAAAGTCAGTGTCTATCTAGGTATACTACGGGTTTCCTGAGTTTCTTGGGGTTCTTCTTTTCTTTCTCTTCCCAGCGCCTTCTGAATTCCTGGTGCCTGAGTTCCTCCAATCTTGCCGATTCTAGGCACTCCTAGGTGGAAGTGGGTATTCTGTGCCGCCTTCAGAGATCCGGCGGGATAGTGGTTCCCTCTTGGGCGTCGTGGCTGGGCTGCTGGCCTTAGCTTGCGGTTCCGGCTCGGTCTTTTGTTGTTTCATCTTGCGGCTTCTCTGTGATCTTTTCCGTGGCTTCTGCTGGTTTGTTTTGGGTTAGCATCCTTTCAGTTCTTAGCATCTCTCTTTCTGCTTTGATTGCTTGTAGGATCTCTTCATTCTTCTTTGTCATCTCCGCCATGTGTTCCACCTCTTGTTTGATGTTTTGCTGGATCTCCTTTATTTCAGCAAGCAGTGTTTCATTGTCTCTGGTTGGTGCCGGTGTTTGAAGTAGCTTGATTTGTTTCTTTAGCTCGTCAATCTGGCTTTGTAGTTGTGATCTTTCGGCTTGTGAGACGTACGTGGCTGCCTCGAACCTCCACATTGCATCCTTATATGGTGTCTTTGTGGTAATGGCGATCTTTAATGCGTCTCTCTGCCTTTGCAGGTACGGACAGCCCAAGTATCTTGCTCCATGTTTGCCCAGGCAGTTGGCGCACTTTCTTTTGTTGTTGGGTGCTCGGAAGTCCATGTCCTGTTTGGCCAGCGGACACTCCTTGAAGGTGTGGTGATCGGCGCAGTATCGACAGGTCTCTGTCTTACTGCGACATGTTGCTCTGCTGTGGCCGGCCCTCTGGCATCTTGAACATTGATTGACTCTTGGGATGAATCTCTCTGGCTGTTGCATTTTCTTGTTGATGGATACTGTGGTCGGCATCTCGTTGCCCTCTGTCGTCACCACCGTCAAGGTTGTGGGACTCTTGAAGTAGGCGAGGAGCCGCTCCGCCTTCAAGAATCGGATGTGGAGATTCTTTTCTTGTAGCTGCTTCAGGATTTCTTCGTCTGGTAGCTCCACATGGAAACGCTTGACAGCCCACTCGATTGTCGGTGAGTCGGTGTTCCGACTCTGGTGTCTTTCTCCCCTCTCTGCTTCTCATTAGGTTTGGCTCTTGTTTGTGGTGGGTTGTCGTCGTCCTTTCTCGTGGTAGCTTCGTTAGAGGTTGCTTGAGGTTCTTGTTGTCTGTTGCAGCTCGCAGGTAGATTCTCTCCGCTCGTCTTCTTGTCGGCTCCCACGTTGCACATCTTGGATGCCACGTGTCATTTGGTATTCTTGCCACGTGTCATTTCCCCCCGTATCAGGTTACTTGACTTGTTCAGGTGACGTGTCTTAGTAACGCTTGCAGTTGCGAATACGTCGTCTGCGGCGGACGCTCTTTTTACTTTTTACAACCACTTTATCTGTCATTTCCTGTAGATCGTTCTGACTTGTTTCTATCAAGACTGTGCCATCAGCATAACGTAAGTTATTTATATTATGTCCACCATATTTACACAGAAATGTTAATTCTAAATAAACTATAATGTCTGTTTGTTTGCAAAAAAAGTTCTCGACCAATTTTAACACGAGTTATAAGTTGATATATAAGGGGCGTTAATTTGAAACCCGTTCCAATGGCTTTATTACAATAGCATGAAAGAAACATTAACAGGTGTGGTAGAATTAAATAAAGCATTCATTTTGAATGAATTATGCACAATGAGTTGGTCAGAAGAAGTCGCTGTAGACATTCAGGTCTGCATCTGTGTGAAATTGTTGCCCCTTGAGAGCTGTTTTTTAGAGGTCCGAACAAATGAAAATCACATGGTGGCAAATCAGGACTATAGGCTGGGTGTTGCAGAATTTCCCACTTCTTCCTTGATAATGCTTCCTGCACAATCTTTGCGACATGCGGACGAGCTTTAACATGCAACAAAATCACACCGCGAGAAAGCATGCCGGGTCGTTTATTCTTGATGACTTTTTGCAGCTTGTCTAGTGTTTGCAAGCAGTGGGTAGAGTTGATGTTGACACCAGGCTCTTTAAAGTCGGCCAACAATAGACCTTCATGGTCAAAAAATGCGCTCAGCATAACCTTGCCAGTGGAAACCTGTAACTTGAATGTTTTGGCTTTTGGTGATCCAGCATGCTTACATTGCATGCTCTCTCTTTTGCTGCTCGGCTCAAAGTAGTGACACCATGATTCATCGCCTGCCACAATGCGGAAGAGAAATTTCATAACCTTCCACTCTGTAATGCAGGAAGTGGTTCAAACGCCATCCCATGCCTTCCGCTTTTTGGTGGTCGGTCAACATCCGTCGTACCCACTGTGAACACACCTTCCGATATTGCAGTTACTTACGAACGACCCTTTGAATTGTCCCAATTGACACATCAAATTCTTTCACTAGCGAACGTGTGCTTCGACAACGGTTCATCTGTACTGTTGCATCTATTTTGGCGATGGTGTTTTTTTTTTTTCCTGTTGCAACAATATGCGCTTGACCCGGCAGTCGAAGTTCTGACGTGAACTGACGTCCTTTCCGAAACATTCGTTCGACACACATTTGTTACCGTACACTGCCTGCATTCTTCAATGAATGTCCACTGGTCGACATCCTTCAAATAAAAGAAACTGAATCACCACTCTTTGAGCTTCTTTGGACGGATTTTCGATCAACCCGCCCATTTTCTCAATGGTCAGAAACAGAACCTATGCATCATGGGACGATAAGCAATTGCTCTTTTATTCATTGGTCAGTACTTATCACATGACTATGACATGATTATGTTCTTCTTCTTCTTCTTCGTTCATCCGGAGTTTTTTTTTTTTTAGGATGTGATTGCGTTGTGCCTGTTTACAGCAGAGCTGCGTTCTTGCGCCGTTAGGCCGACACATCCGACTTCTGCGGGCATTTGTTGACCGGGTTAACCTTCCCGAGGGTTTCTTAGGACGTTTGACTCTCATTGGTGTGGTGTTATCTCCCATTCTAGCTGGCCCATATAGAACAGCCAAAGACATCCTGGTCAGCCCTCAAGGGAAGGCAGGGGCAGACCATGGGCATTCCCCGCCATCCAGGGAGGCTTCCATAATTGCAGAGCCAACACACAGTGCTCTGGTACTGGGCTCACCCAAGGAATCGTCACGTCCTTCACATGGCTGCTTAGCCTCACTTCCGTATATTGGGCCTTCCGTTCACCATAGGCTGTTCTTCCGGAAACCAGAAGAATGCAGTGTGCAGAAGACATCCACACAGTCAGCTTTCGACTCGGACTTTCCACGTAATTGATTTGCTATCCAAGCAATATTCCATTTCGTGTCACTAGGACACTTTTCCCACCTTATTTGAAGCCCACACAGTGAGATTTTGATTCGGACTTTCCACGTAATGGATTTGCTATCCGAGCAATATTCCATTTCATGCCTCTGGGAGGCTTTTGTAACCGACATACCTGTGGTATGAAGTGTGGCAGTCTGAATACTTCTTCATACACCTTTAAATGTCAACCTGTATGTAGTTAAAGTAAGCTGCGGTCAACTTGAGCTTGTTGATATCTCCATAGAGCTTGTCCTCAAATGAAGCAGGTGTGGGCCAAAATATCTTTCTCTGTTCTGCATATATTGGGCAATCCTGCAGCAAATGTTTTGCTGTCATTTTTCCAGTTCTACAATTACATTCATCGGTATCTCCTATTTTTAGTTTATTGAACAAGTGGTATTTCAGCCTGTTATGTCCTGTGCGGAGTCTGAAGATTGCTACTTGTTCTCTTCGGTCGAGTTTGTAATATGCATCATCTTTCTGGTGGCCTGGATGCTCTGATTCCCATTTGGTTTTATAGGTGCTTTTTATCAACCTCTTTGCCTCATTGTAAGTTATGTCTATGTCAGGCTGTGGTAGTCGTCCTCCCTCTTTTGCCAGTCTGTCAGCCTCTTCATTTCCAGGTATACTGCAATGTGATGGGATCCACTGTATTACAACTTTTTTGGATTTCTGGCTTAGACCATGGAGTGCTGCTCTTAGGTCAGCTATTTCTGTGCTGTTATTGCTCTTCAGTATTGAGACAGCTGACTTTGCATCTGTGAAGATAGCTATTTGCTTCTCTTTATTTTCCTCCATCAAGAGCATTTCTGCTGCAGTTTTCAGAGCCTCTACCTCTGCTTTGAAGTTACTTGAAAACTTTCCAGTTGCCACTGAATGTGTTTTTTTCACTCAATTTTTTAAATTTAGGAGAATTCCTCCTCCTCCATTCTCTATTGAATTTTTGGCTGATCCATCTGTATATGCATGGGTCCAATTGCTGCTTGGGTAATGTTCTTTTATGTAGTTTAGGGTTATTTCTCTTCTTTCGGTTTCATGCTGAATGTTCTTTTTCTCAATACCAGGAATGTTTTCTATCATCTTAGGCAGTTGCTGATGTCTCCAAGCTGGGAAGTTGTGTGCATAGTAAATGGGCTTGACTGTTGATATGTTAAGTATGGGATCTGCCCTAATCTTTCGTTTTGCAGTTTCTACAAAGTTGCTACGCTTCAGTCTTCCTTTTCCAAAACCATTAAACCTGTTATACATAGGGTGGTCTGTCAATCTTCCAAATTTTTCTGCTTGTTGCTGGGCTCTGCTATCTCTTCTGTCCTGCATTGGTTGTAAACAAGTGATCTTTTCTAGTTCATTAATAGGCGTTGTCTTCAGGCTTCCAGTTATGATTCGCATTCCTTGGTTTTGGACTCTACTTATTTTGTAAAAGTTTGACTTAGCTGCTGTTGCCCAAGCTGCAATGCCATATTCCAGTACTGGCCTCACCCGTCCAGTATATTGCTTCTTGAGAACTTTCTCATCTGCTCCCCACGTTGTACCAGCAAGCTTTTTCATGATTGCCATTCTTTGCCTTGCTCTTGTTCGATTTTTCTCAATCTGTGTTTTTCATGTCAGGCGACGATCAAAGGTGACTCCTAGATAGTTTGGATTTTCTTCATGGCGCAATATTTTTCCATTCAATACCAGCTTGGGTTGCTGAGTTTTATTTGAGAGGGAGAACACTGTGCATGTTGTTTTCTCCTCACTTATCTTCACTAGCCATGATTTTGACCAGTCCTCTAGTGTTAATAGGGCTTGCTGTATTCTGCTGTTAGCTGTACTAATATATTCTTCAGATGTCCATATGGCTAGGTCATCTGCAAAGGAGGATGTGTGTACTCTGGCTGGAAAATTTTCAGTGATGTCGTTTATATATGCTAGGAATAATGTTGGTGAAAGAACTCCTCCTTGGGGGACACCTTGCTCCAACAGCATCATTTTGCTGGTTTGTCCTTGTACTTTTGTCCTGGCAGTTCTGTTCTCAAGGTAGTGGCTGATCCATTTGTACATTTTCCCACAAACATGCATTTTTTGCAGTTTTACTTTCAGTCCTTCCTTCCATACTTTATCAAATGCTTTTTCTAAATCTATCCAGACCGCTAGTGTGTGCGTTTTCTCTTGGAAGGCATCTTCTATTTCCTGAGCTATATAGGTTATTTGATCTTCAGTTTATCTGTACTTTCTGAATCCTGCTTGGTGTGGTGTTATGAGTTTGTTTTCTTCCAGATGCCATGTTAGCCTGCCATTGATAATGCGTTCCATTAATTTTCCTACACAGCTAAGTAGACTGATTAGTCGATAGCCATTTGGTTCTTCCAGGTCTTTTCCTTTCTTTGGGACTGGTATTAGTATAGCTTCCTTCCATGCCTGTGGGACTATTCCCCTCTTCCAGCTGTAATTTAGGACTGCTAGTAGTTTCTTTTTTTTGCCTTTGTCCCTAGTCCTATTAGCATTTCATTTGTGATTCCATCCTTTCCTGGTGATTTCTTCTTTTTTAGGGTATTCATTGCCTGTTCCATTTCTTCCATTATTAGATTTGCCATCATATATTCTGCTGCTGTCTCTGTATTACTATGATGTATCTGTTTTTCTTTGATTGCTTTCTTCTGTTCGGTTGTAATATCAATGTGGTTTGCACTGGCATAGTGTTCCATTAGTGCATTTGCAGCCTTTTTTCCTGTAAGCAAGGCATTTCCTTGTTTAATTGTTATTTGTTTGTTTCTAGGTCCTTCATTGTTCATGGCTTTCACTAGTTTCCATAGTTTGTTTCCATCCCTGTCAAAATTCAGGTTTTCTGTTTTTTCCCTCCAACAATCTCTTGTTGTTTGATTTACTGTTTTTTTTATATTTTGCTGAGATGGCTTTGAGAGAGATATTCGCTTCAACTGTTTGTTCTCTCTCTGCTGTCTTCCTGGCATCTTCAACTTTGTCCTCCAAACTTTGTAGTTCTTCAGTCCAGTATGGTTTGTAATTTTTCCTCGCTCCTCTTGGAATGGACTCAGTGGCTGCCTGTATTATCGCTCTGTTTAGACTTTCCACCATTTGCTTCATGTTGCCATATCGTGTATTTATGTTTTCACAATATTTGTCTGTTAGTGTGGCAAATCTGTCCCAATCTGCTCGTTTGTAATTCCAGCGGGGCAAGGGCTTTTGCTCCTGTGGAACATACTCCATATTCATTACAAGCTTGATTGGTCTGTGGTCACTACCTGCTAATTGGTCCAGCACATGGCGGTCGATTTTGTGGAGGATGTCTCCTGTGCAGAAAGCTAAGTCTGGAGTAGAAGTGGTAATCCATCTTCTGGAGTAGAAGCTCGGTGTGTCATCCGCTTTGTTGAGTAGATGGAGATTTGAGTCTATTTCCCAGTCCTCCACTTCATCTCCTCTTTTGTCAGTATCTGGGTATCCCCATCTTTCTGAACGGCTATTAAAGTCTCCGACAATAATGCAATTTGTGTCAGTTATTTTCATGTTTGAGAGTGTAAGATCCTTATCTGCTGGGCTATAAAGATTGTAAATTCTTATTTTCACGTCCTTTATCATTATATCAACACCTGTAATTTCTGTTTGGTTGTCAGAGATCACAGATACTTCGCTGCAAGGTATTGTATTTCGTGTAAGTATTAGAACTCCTCCTTTATGTCCTTCGCGGTCGAAACGTGTGGCCTGATATCCCCTGACTGAAAATTTGCGCTTGGCGTTGAGGTGTGTCTCTTGAATGCATGCCACATCTATTCTATCTTTATGAAGACGCTGTGTCAGGGATTCTTTCTTGTTATAAACTCCTTCGGCATTCCACTGTAGTATGTTGAGTGTCCTTGGTATTTGGTCAATAGCTCTTAACCTACTCCTCTGTGCCTTGACTCCACAGCACAGGGGAAGGTGACCACCAGTAGTCATGGGTGGACCCCCTCGAGGCAGGGGGCCCGGCACTATCACCGCCTGATGGGACTTCACGGGATTAGCACCATAACGATTAATTTTCATCTGTGGCATCATGAAATGATAAAGTTACGTTGCACTTCTTTGTCAAGCCTGTGGCTCAGTACATCCGATTTCGACAAGCATTTATTCGGGATGCTTTCCCTAGCCTTTGACTGTCCCCAGTCTACCTACAAGGCAGCAGGTTTTACGTTGCACTGCTTTGTCAAGCCTGTGGCTCAGTACATCCAATTTCGACAAGCATGTATTCGGGGTGCTTTCCCTAGCCTTTGACTGTCCCCAGTCTACCTACAAGGCAGCAGGTTTGTGTGTCTCTTTGTCTGGTCCCTCTCCCTTGACCTGTCCGACATGGGTGGCCCTACCAGTAGCTGTGCTACCGTCGGCATAGCTCTTGGAGTCATTGGGACGCACAAGCCCCTCTACCTCGTCACGGTGGACACACAGCAGAGGGGTGATTATGTTCAACGTACGTAATTACTCGCGGTGCGGCACTAACGGATTTCATATGAACGCCCCTTATACATTTTGATGTGCTCAGAATTGACAAATTGAATTTTTTTTTTTTTCATGAGGTAGGGGAGAAAGATTTTTGCTGTTATACAAGCCGGTGACAAGTAGATACTGTGACAAGTAGTTACGGTGACAAGTAGATACGGTGACAAGTAGTTACGGTGACAAGTAGACACGAGCAGTGATAAACAACTCGACGTCACTTTCATGTGCGCGGTGACAGCGCGCATTTGACTGGGCGGACATTACATCACAGCCTCACGGCTTCCCCAGAAACATGAACAAGTAAAATGTGAGAGCACAGCCTCAAGTTATGACTCATAATAAAGAGAGAACTGATGGACAGTTATAAGAAGAGGGTGTGTTCATTAAAGCTTACGTGGTTAGAAGATTAATTGAATATAAAGGAGGGTGATGAGTAACTGCTGAACATGAATACTGTTATATTATTCAGAATATATATGTGATGGATGTCATTTAGATTTAGTTAGTTAGTTAGTCACGGTTCCAACTTCACAGCAACGGGTCGTCCCCATTATGCTCCGTTCCGGTGCCAGTGAATATCATACAAAACGCTCCCCACTGCCCAATATGAAAAGTCGAAAAGACAGGAGTCTCGACAAAAAACAGCCCGCACAAATACACTGTGCATAATGCCGACCACCAGAATGTCAACACACCAGTCCCCCACGAAACACCCAGTTCATCTCTGATGGAATCGGCCGTTATTTTCCTATCTGAATATTTCCTAGATGTTCACCCACACAGTCCACGAAAATACAGTTCATCGCTGATGGCAGTGGTAGTCAACCAGAAGCCCAGCAGCCACGCATTTCTGCATAAGGCAAAAACCGGTCAACTCTGGGACATAGTCACCTGCCATCACTCCGAACATGCAGTCACATTCCAAAATACCTCAGGCAGATTCAAAAGCATTTCACACGAAACTAACAACTCACAGTGTCGCGCCACGCACTCACTCAGTAGCAGGGCGACGGAACCATCAAGCCTCCTTAGTCGCCTCTTACGACATGCGTGGTAGGCTACAGTGTTGCTATTCTTTGCTTCCTTTATGGGCCCCGGCATCACACGGGAGTGTCATTTGTATTTTTGGTTGCTTAACTGATTAAGTGCTATGGGATGACTGGTACCTTGTCGTCTTGACATACGATAGTTTGTAAAATGGAGTTATACTTTTCCATAATACAAAGCCTGGGCTGCATTTACAGACCATTAGACCATGAGTTGCCCGTGCAGATGATCCCTCTCTCGACCGGTCTAGTTTACTCCAGAGGATAGGTAACACCAATATGTTACAAGAACAAGAACAGCTGCAGAAGCTGCCGGATCAGCAAAGCAATACTCTAACTGTCCGCCTGTTGGAGCTTCCATCCTACACCAATGGCCAACCTTGGCTTAGAGACTGGTTTTCCCTGCCATGACATTTAGTCTTTAAGTTGCATTTCCTCATACTAGGCTAAGGATTGTACCCTCCCAATTGCGCCTGAAGCCGTTGGCACAATGCTGAGTGTCGGGTTTCGTGTGCACCGCCAAACATTTGGCGCTAACCGACAGCAGGTAGTACCGTCTACTGTCATACGGTAGCTCAGTCATATCAGTCAGAGTAAGACCTAACTTACATATCATAAATATCACATTTACACCAACCCTATGCTACCAATGTCAAACTTGGACATTATTCAGATCACACTTGCGAAAAATCAACACCTGTGCGATGAGACGAGTGAGGAGAGCTATCAACTTGACTATCCAAAACCGAATTAAAAATGATGTTATCAGACAGTCAGTGGGATCAACACCTTGTGCTACATATACTGAAAGGCAGAAGATTAAATGGTTCGGCCATTTAGTTAGAATGCAACACCATCAACTGCCAACACGTAAATAAAGATTGGTGGTGCCAAATGTGCACGTTGTGACATAATCGGTGTCTTCTGTTTGCTAATTGTTAACATTGGCGAATGCAGATTTTTCCTCAGAGTGGGTCGTAATTGAAGCATCATCTGCAAAAAGCAACTCTCTGTTCAGTACCCTTCTAATGTTGGTCTTGGCCTTCAATCTCTGAAGAGATTGCAGTGTCTAGTTGGTCTTGCGTCGAAGTATACTTGTTCCTGCAGCGAGGCGCCGTCGCCATTTGGAGGCGACAGGTTCGATCCCGGTCGGTAACTAGTACAGCTTTCAAAATTTATGTTGTCTAGTGCGTCTTCTAATCTCCATTTCCTTCTTCATCTTCTGTGAGCGCCAAATAATACTATGTGTGTCTATTTGTGTAATCTTCAATCTCTGAGCATTGCGGGATTCCGAGACCGGTTAAGACCAGGAATGAAGTTATACCTTTCCAAAGCACAAAATCTGAGCTGAAATATAGAGACCATGTGTTGCCCATACACCATGATCCCTCTCTCGACCTGCCTAGTTTCCTACAGAATTTTTGTTTCGTATCCCTTACGGGACGTTGCAGTCAACAGCAGCATTTTTCAGCTGCTGTTGATGTACTAGGCAAGTGTTGCGTTCAGTAGTTTGCCATTGCTTTCTGAACGACCGGCTCCCGTACCAGCACGTTATAACACAACGCGACACGGTCTGCTGCACAAATCGGTCGCAGCTGAGTTTCGTCCAGAGGAAGGGTGGTAATACACAATGTTGGGGTTGATTATGTCTATTACAGTAATACAGTTGTGTAGTCGTATAATAAATAGCACATAGGCGTTTTACCAACTGCATGAAATATTAGTTGTAAATATGTTAAGCTGCACGATATGGTGTCGTAATTGTCAACACGATGTGTGTTGTTATCATATATGACTAGTTACACACAGTTAACGTTTTCCTTTGACTGCAGTAATAGTAATAGTCTGTAATAGTCGCAATAAATGCTTCAGCTGTTTATAAATCATCAGACAGATTACATTTAAGGAAAACAAAATCACTGTTGCTAATTAAAGCACATTTACAATTATATATGTACTATCGATTTGTGGGCAGGTCGCACCCTGGATGCTGGATGCAAACAGTGGTACCGGGCGGCGCCCTGACACGACCAGACTGTGACATGTAGACAATAGTACCGGGCGGCGCCCTGACACGATTACACTATTACATATAGACAATAGTAAGGCGGTTTAGACTCAAGTGTCACCGTCTAGGACTCAGGAATATCCGTATTCTATATTGGAACTGTGCCAGTGTAAAACAACGGGGCTCTATTTTAGAAACCCTAGTTTACAGGAACGACATTGGAGCACTCCAGGAGACGAGACTGGGCGATCAGCTACTCCAAATTGCCGGCTTCAAATGTTTCTACAACAGACGACATCTGGGAATGGCGATTCTCGTTCGCGACAGCATGGTGGCGTCAGAGCTAGACATGTCCAGTTGGGACAGTGACGATATACAAATACAGGCGTTGAGAGTTCATTCCAGTATACCATTCGTGTTGGTTAATGTTTATGCCCGCAATGCGATGTGGACGCCCAGAAGTGGCAGTGCTTAAGTGGCATATTAGGCCACGAGAGAAATGTTATTTTCTGTGGTGACTTCAACGCTAAAGGCAGATCATGGGGAAACACTTCCTCCAATACACAGGGGGAGGAGCTCGAGACTGCACTGGAAACCATCGACCTGGTTTGTATCAACAGTGGCTGTGTCACCAGGACAGCAAGCCGTCCAGGCGATGAGGACAGTGCTATTGATCTGGCGCTAGTTTCACCTTCACTCACTACAGTGTGTAGATGGGGTGTCCTAGGACACCATGGCAGCGACCACCACCCTTGCAGCATATTGGTGGAGAAAGGCAGAACCAGGCAGCACAAGCTAAAGGTAAAGACGTTCCAGTATGACAGTACAGGGCAAGATGTGGTGAGTAAAATAAGACGTGACAAGCGCAGAACGTTTCAGGGCAGGAAAAAAAGCTGGGAGCAGCCACCGTGGTGGAGTTTCGAGGTGGAGAAGGCTTGGGTGGATAAGCGTAGTGCTGTAAGGAGATGGCAAAATGCCAAGAAGAACAGAGCTGGTCATCCTAGTCCCTGCTTGCAATTAGAAAGAGAGATGCACACAAAAGTAAGCTATTTCAAAAAACTGGTCAAGGTGGTTAAAAGCGAAAAATGGGCAGAGGTGTGTCAAAGAGTAAGCACAGACAAGTCACTGAAATTGTTCTGGCGACTACATAAAAGCATGAGTGGTGTAGTCAAGAATAAGAGCATTTCTGACTTCCAAGGTGCTGACCTCATCTGGCAGAGGACTGACGAGGACAAGGGCAAAGCCCTCTTTGAACGCTACCTTGAGCAGAGCAACCAGACAGACATGGGAGGCCGAAATCTGGCCAAGGAGGTCACCTCAGGCAGATGCAAGGCCCAGAACACTTCGGATGAAGACACAGTGACAGTGAAAGAAATCAAGGCTGTGCTTCGACGATCAAAAAACAGTGCTCCAGGTCCTGATGGCATAAGATACGACGACATAAATAGGTGTATCGACAATGAGCTAGAGAAACTAGCAGACATGTACAACAACAGTATAGGGAGTGCTAGCATCAAGGAGGAATGGTTACACAGCTATCTGATTCCCTTGCCGAAGCCTGACAAAGACCACACAAAAATGCAGGGATATCGAATTATAACCATGCAGAATACAATAGGCAAGCTGCTGGAGAAGGTAATTGCCAGGAAAATATCAAGCCAACTAGAGAGGCAAGGTGTTTTCCCACCTACCCTGGGTGGGTACCGTCCAAAAAGAGAAACCTGGACCAATGCAGCAGTCTTTGCCCAGGATGTCTATGAAGGTTTCCACTCAGGCACTGAAACCGCTGCTGCAGCGATTGATCTTGAGGACGCATACAACAGAGTATCACTGGATTTTTTAATGTTTCAGCTTCTTGAACTAAACGTAAGTCCATTCCTCCTTAGTTGGATCGCTGCAGCCCTCTTCCAACGGAAAGTAGTTTTTAGATGTGGCAGTTGGACTTCGGAACCAACAACAATATATCCTGGCCTACCACAGGGATCACCATTATCTCCGGTACTGTTCAACGCCTACACAGTGAGAATCACCAGTGAGCAGATCACGGGACCTGGCAGGACATTGTCATATGCCGATGATGTTTTAGTGTATCGTCAGGGTAAGGATAGAGAGGAGGTTGCTGTGGAACTACAAACCGAACTCAATCGCATAAGTACTTGGTGTAATGAAGCTGGGGCAATGGTCAACCCAACAAAGGCAACAGTGACTTGGTTCTCGTTGAATAATCATATTGTCAACACTCCAACACCAACTGTAATGCTGTGTTCAGAGACGGTGGAAAGAACGCAGGCAATGAATTACCTGGGGATACGGTTTGATCGAAGCCTTGCTTATAATGTACACATAGACCAGGTGATAACAAAGGCCAAGCGGGGTTTGGCAGCGATGCGGGTGATGGCAGCAGCAAACTGTGAGCAGCGCCATCTATGTCTTCTGTACGAGGGGCTGGTCATGTCTGTTTTGGAGTATGCAATGGCAATCCTGACTCTCAGCCATAAGCAGATAGAAAAGATGGAAAGGATACAGAATGAAGCTATGCGCATTATTCTTGGATGTACAAGAGATACAGCATGCAGGGCGATGCACTACCTTCTTGATTTTCCAACCATTGAAGAGAGAATACAAGGTTGCAGGGCACGCGCCTACCTCAGAATTAACGCAAACACACAACATCCACTGCATAGTGAAATTAGGAAGGTGAAGGGCAGCAGGTTAAAAAGAGGACGGTTGTGGATGGGTCAAGCCGAAGCCATTCTTCAACAGGTGTGTTCACTTGAGGACTTAGAACCTGGCGAGGAGTGGGTGCAAGTGCCAATGGACTTCTGCACATCCTTTTCAGTTTGCATCCAACTAGATAGAAAATGCAGACAAGAAAATCCGGCTGCTGTTGAGGCTGAAGTACAAGCGTTGATTTTCGAAAATTCGCTAGACGGTGACGCGGTCATCTACACAGATGGGTCGGTCGTCCGACATGTGAGAAGCTCATGGGCCTTTACAGCTCGGGCCGGAGGGAGAATTGTGAAGGAGGACTATGGTGTTTTCACTGAAACCACAAGTAGCCTGACCATGGAAGTCATGGCAGTAAGTAAAGCAATAACATGGCTCGAGACACAGACATTCACTAGGGCTTGTTTCCTTAGCGACTCAATGAACATGATCAAGAGGATAGAGGAGGGGTCGATCCGAAGATAATGGTTGCTGCCTCTGGAGCGGTCTCGGCTGGCAAAGATTAGTTTCATCTTCGTGACAGGGCATGCGGGAGTACAAGGAAATGAGCGGGCTGACAGGCTCGCAGGTGAGGCTACTGTGGAGGGCGGACACGCCATGGACCAGGCTGACATTCTGAATGCTCTACGAGAAGTAAGACTTTTGCGAGAACCAAGTGATGACTGTGAATTTACAACAATGGCCAGACTGCGAGAGCAGCAAATTAAAAGAGGGGTGGCCAAACAAGAACACTACGCAGGAAGCCAAAGAAGATTGATAAACCAACACAGAACTGGCGTCGTTAGCCGCTACACGCTGCGGGATTTGCCGAGGAGGGGATCCGAGCACTTATGGACTGAATGGTTCGATGTGCAATGAGGATGATCTGTCGACTAACTAACTAACTAACTAATAGTACCAGGCGGCCCCCTGACACGACCACACTATTCCATATAGACAATATTACCGGGCGGCGCCCTGACACGACTACACTATTAAATATAGACTTAATCGATATGGTGCTAATCCCGTGAAGTCCCATCAGGCGGTGATAGTGCCGGGCCCCCTGCCTCGAGGGGGTCCACCCATGACTACTGGTGGTCACCTTCCCCTGTGCTGTGGAGTCAAGGCACAGAGGAGTAGGTTAAGAGCTATTGACCAAATACCCCGGACACTCAACATACTACAGTGGAATGCCGAAGGAGTTTACAAGAAGAAAGACTCCCTAACACAGCGTCTTCATAAAGATAGAATAGATGTGGCATGCATTCAAGAGACACATCTCAACGCCAATCACAAATTCTCAGTCAGAGGATATCAGGCCACACGTTTCGACCGCGAAGGACACAAAGGAGGAGTTCTAATACTTACACGAAATACAATACCTTGCAGCGAAGTATCTGTGATCTCTGACAACCAAACGGAAATTATAGGTGTTGATATAATGATAAAGGACGTGAAAATAAGAATCTACAATCTGTATAGCCCAGCAGATAAGGACCTTACACTCTCAAACATGAAAATAACTGACACAAACTGCATTATTGTCGGAGACTTTAATAGCCGTTCAGAAAGATGGGGATACCCAGATACTGACAAAAGAGGAGATGAATTGGAGGACTGGGAAATAGACTCAAATCTCCATCTACTCAACAAAGCGGATGACACACCGAGCTTCTACTCCAGAAGATGGCTTACCACTTCTACTCCAGACTTAGCTTTCTGCACAGGAGACATCCTCCACAAAATCGATCGCCATGTGCTGGACCAATTAGCAGGTAGTGACCACAGACCAATCAAGCTTGAAATGAATATGGAGTATGTTCCACAGGAGCAAAAGCCCTTGCCCCGCTGGAATTACAAACGAGCAGATTGGGACAGATTTGCCATACTAACAGACAAATATTGTGAAAACATAAATACACGATATGGCAACATAAAGCAAATGGTGGAAAGTCTAAACAGAGCGATAATACAGGCAGCCACTGAGTCCATTCCAAGAGGAGCGAGGAAAAATTACAAACCATACTGGACTGAAGAACTACAAAGTTTGGAGGACAAAGTTGAAGATGCCAGGAAGACAGCAGAGAGAGAACAAACAATTGAAGCAAACATCTCTCTCAAAGCCATCTCAGCAAAATATAAAAGAACAGTAAATCAAACAACAAGAGATTGTTGGAGGGAAAAAACAGAAAACCTGAATTTTGACAGGGATGGAAACAAACTATGGAAACTAGTGAAAGCCATGAACAATGAAGGACCTAGAAACAAACAAATAACAATTAAACAAGGAAATGCCTTGCTTACAGGCAAAAAGGCTGCAAATGCACTAATGGAACACTATGCAAATGCAAACCTACATTGATATTACAACCGAACAGAAGAAAGCAATCAAAGACAAACAGATACATCATAGAAATACAGAGACAGCAGCAGAATATATGATGGCAAATCTAACAATGGAAGAAATGGAACAGGCAATGAATACCCTAAAAAAGAAGAAATCACCAGGAAAGGATGGAATCACAAATGAAATGCTAATAGGACTAGGCACCAAGGCAAAGAAGAAACTACTAGCAGTCCTAAATAACAGCTGGAAGAGAGGAATAGTCCCACAGGCATGGAAGGAAGCTATACTAATACCAGTCCCAAAGAAAGGAAAAGACCTGGAAGAACCAAATGGCTATCGACCTATCAGTCTACTGAGCTGTGTAGGAAAATTAATGGAACGCATTATCAATGGCAGGCTAACATGGCATCTGGAAGAAAACAAACTCTTAACACCACACCAAGCAGGATTCAGAAAATACAGATCCACTGAAGATCAAATAACCTATATAGCTCAGGAAATAGAGGATGCCTTCCAAGAGAAAAAGCACACACTAGCAGTCTGGATAGATTTAGAAAAAGCATTTGATAAAGTATGGAAGGAAGGACTGAAAGTAAAACTGCAAAACATGCATGTTTGTGGAAAAATGTATAAATGGATCAGCCACTACCTTGAGAACAGAACTGCCAGGACAAAAGTACAAGGACAAACAAGCAAAATGATGCTGCTGGAGCAAGGTGTCCCCCAAGGAGGAGTTCTTTCACCAACATTATTCCTAGCATATATAAATGACATCACAGAAAATTTTCCAGCCAGAGTACACACATCCTCCTTTGCAGATGACCTAGCCATATGGACATCTGAAGAATATATTAGTACAGCTAACAGCAGAATACAGCAAGCCTTATTAGCGCTAGAGGACTGGTCAAAATCATGGCTAGTGAAGATAAGTGAGGAGAAAACAACATGCACAGTGTTCTCCCTCTCAAATAAAACTCAGCAACCTAAGCTGGTATTGAATGGAAAAATATTGCGCCATGAAGAAAATCCAAACTATCTAGGAGTCACCTTTGATCGTCGCCTGACATGGAAGACACAGGTTGAGAAAAATCGAACAAGAGCAAGGCAGAGAATGGCAATCATGAAAAAGCTTTGCTGGTACAACGTGGGGAGCAGATGAGAAAGTTCTCAAGAAGTTATATACTGGACGGGTGAGGCCAGTACTGGAATATGGCATTGCAGCTTGGGCAACAGCAGCTAAGTCAAACTTTAACAAAATAAGTAGAGTCCAAAACCAAGGAATGCGAATCATAACTGGAAGCCTGAAGACAACGCCTATTAATGAACTAGAAAAGATCACTTGTTTACAACCAATGCAGGATAGAAGAGATAGCAGAGCCCAGCAACAAGCAGAAAAATTTAGAAGACTGACAGACCACCCTATGTACAACAGATTTAATGGTTTTGGAAAGGGAAGACTGAAGCGTAGCAACTTTGTAGAAACTGCAAAACGAAGGATTAGGGCAGATCCTATACTTAACATATCAACAGTCAAGCCCATACACAATGCACACAACTTCCCAGCTTGGAGACAGCAGCAACTGCCTGAGATGATAGAAAACATTCCTGGTATTGAGAAAAAGAACACTCAGCATGAAACCGAAAGAAGAGAAATAACCCTAAACTACATAAAAGAACATTACCCAAGCAGGAATTGGACCCATGCATATACAGATGGATCAGCCAAAAATTCAATAGAGAATGGAGGAGGAGGAATTCTCCTAAATTTAAAAAATGGAGTGAAAAAAACACATTCAATGGCAACTGGAAAATTTTCAAGTAACTTCAAAGCGGAGGTAGAGGCTTTGAAAACTGCAGCAGAAATGCTCCTGATGGAGGAAAATAAAGAGAAGCAAATAGCTATCTTCACAGATGCAAAGTCAGCTGTCTCAATACTCAAGAGCAATAACAGCACAGAACTAACTGACCTAAGAGCAGCACTCCATGGTCTATGCCAGAAATCCAAAAAAGTTGTAATACAGTGGATCCCATCACATTGCAGTATACCTGGAAACGAAGAGGCTGACAGACTGGCAAAAGAGGGCGGACGACTACCACAGCCTGACATAGACATAACCTATAATGAGGCAAAGAGGTTGATAAAAAGCACTTATAGAACCAAATGGGAATCTGAGCATCCAGGCCATCAGAAGGATGATGCATATTACAAACTCGACCGAAGAGAACAAGTAGCAATCTTCAGACTCCGCACAGGACATAACAGGCTGAAATACCACTTGTTCAATAAACTAAAGATAGGAGATACTGATGAATGTAATTGTAGAACTGGAAAAATGACAGCAAAACATTTGCTGCAGGATTGCCCAACGTATGCAGAAGCAGAGAAAGATATTTTGGCCCACACCTGCTTCATTTGAGGACAAGCTCTATGGAGATATCAACAAGCTCAAGTTGACCGCAGCTTACTTTAACTACATACAGGTTGACATTTAAAGGTGCATGAAGACCCAGAGGCATGAAATGGAATATTGCTTGGATAGCAAATCCATTATGTGGAAAGTCCAAATCGAAAGCTCGCTGTGTGGGCTTCATAAAAGGTGGAAAAGTGTCCTAGTGGCACGAAATGGAATATTGCTTGGATAGCAAATCCATTACGTGGAAAGTCCGAATCAAAAGCCCATTGTGTGGGCTTCATAAAAGGTGGAAAAGTGTCCTAGTGGCATGAAATGGAATATTGCTTGGATAGCAAATCCATTACGTGGAAAGTCCGAATCGAAAGCTCACTGTGTGGATGTCATCTGCAGACTGCATACTTCTGGTTTCCGGAAGAACAGCCTATGGTGAACGGAAGGCCCAATATACGGAAGTGAGGCTAAGCAGCCATGTGCAGGACGTGACGATTCCTTGGGTGAGCCCAGTACCAGAGCGCTATGTATCGGCTCTGCAAGTATGGAAGCCTCCTTGGATGGCGGGGAATGCCCATGGTCTGCCCCTGCCTTCCCTTGAGGGCTGATCAGGATCTTTGGCTGTTCTATATGGACCAGCTGGGATGGGGGATAACACCACAACAGTGAGAGTCAAACGTCCTAAGAAACCCCCGGGAAGGTTAACCCGGTCAACAAATGCCCGCAGAAGTCGGATGTGTCGGCCTAACGGCGCAAGAATGCAGCTCTGCTGTAAACAGGCACAACGCAATCACATCCGAAAAAAAAACTCCGGATGAACGAAGAAGAAGAAGAAGAAATATAGACAATAGTATCGGGCGGCGCCCTGACACGACCACACTATTAAATATAGAAAATAGTACCGGGCGGCGCCCTGACACGACCACACTATTAAATATAAACAATAGTACCGGGCGGCGCCCTGACACGACCACACTATTAAATATAGACAATAGTACCGGGCGGCGCCCTGACACGACCACACTATTAAATATAAACAATAGTACCGGGCGGCGCCCTGACAAGACCACACTATTAAATATAAACAATAGTACCGGGCGGCGCCCTGACACGACTACACTATTAAATATAGACAGAACAAGAGAAAGATAATTTATCAACCAACATAGCTGCTCACCGCCACGGGGCTCACAAATCGCCCGACGTTATGGTCTCCTTAAACTGCTCAAGCCTGACTTACCACTTACACCTATTTTATCAATAGTCAACTCTGCTCAACACAGGATGGTAAAATGGCTTGCCGAAATTCTTAAATCAGTGCGACAATCATTCCACCCCTTCATACTAAAAGATTCATTTGAGTTTATATAAGTCGCTTAAAAGTCGACAGGGTCGACTTCATTGCACCGGGTTTTATCCCATTTGGCTCGGTCTCTTTCCGCAGCACGGAAAGCGTCGCACAAAACACGAACTCCGTAGCTTTTAGCGACGACCCACAGGAGTCTCCGAAACATTTAACTCGTAAACCGAAGGGTGCGGCCCGGAATCGAACCCACAACTTTCGGAGCACGAGTCAAACGGCTTGATCACTTCGCCACAGAGACTCCCAAAGAGTTTATATAACTACTGGACACCATCGATGTTAGACTAAAGTGCATTTCGTCTAAGACTAACGTTCCCCTGGGTCTAACAGTAAAGATATTATTTCATCGCATAACAGTGAAGAAAGTTCAGCCTGCCTACATCTAAACTCGAGAAACTACTATATTATGGATGAATGATGTTTGTGCCAACGAAAGTTATCATCAAAAGGTCACAAATTTGGCACGCAAACCCGTCTTACATTTGGCCCTTCCATCCACTCATCTTTCTCACATCGGTTTTGTGCGAATAAATATGAGATAAATAAATGCATTAATTTAGTTCAAAACAATGACAAAGTACACAGACTACATAGTTAGTTGTACCAGACAGCTTTTCATATGCCATTATCTTCGTGTGTTCTCCCCCACGCCTTTCCTTCACTGACCAAACAAAAAACAAAGACTGTTGCTATATGAAATAATGTGAAAAACGTTTTACCGCGCCCGTACAATAGTAATGCCAAAGCGAACTAGTCACAGCTGCTGGCTGCAGATTTTATCCTACGATGATAAGTAATTTCATTTTTGTATTCCCTGACATTGTGATAAATTCAGAAGTCAGCGCTCATTCCCTCACGGCCCGTCTATAGATTACGATGCGCCCAGCTCTAGTCCTAACCCTGCTGGGTGTGCTCTTTGTAGTTTGTCCAGACCCGACTAATGGCGCTCTTTCCAGAAATCGAGGTGAGCCAAGTACACTTCTGTATATCATTATTCGCTACTATCTTAATAACTCCCATCTTCCTTGTCTCCGCTTTGAGAGGCGAACTGTTAGCATCCTCTAATAACCCCACGAGTTATGCCGACCGTAAAGTAGATTAGGTGGCTCGCCGGTTGAGGACCAGACGAGAGACACAAACTGTTGCTATCTGGGAGGCAGACCGGGCACATGCGGCAATACATGTTTCCTGAGATTTGCATCTGGGCCTGTTGTATTTGGCGTCTTGCTGGAGAAAGAAAAAAAAATAGTATAATAATATATTAACGAACACGCAATGAGGCGGTAAGCAGATTTACCACTGTTGAAAAATAAAATATCGAAGAGTATCATATATTACTAATAATAATAATAATAATAATAATAATAATAATAATAATAATAATAATAAGTTCCCCAGTGTCATCTTGCCGGAGAAAAAAAAAAAACTCGTATAATGATATGAAGGGCGTATTTTACATTACTGTGCAGTGTTTGAAAATATTGCCGGTCCAAGTTGTGTATTTGCCTATTATGTTGCCTGGACTTTACAGAGGGTGACTACACAACTTGGACCAGCAATATTTTCAAACACTGCACAGACATTAAAAGTACACCCTATATTAATGGACACGCATGATTGCAATAAGGCGGTAAGCAGATTTACCATTGTTGAAAAATAAAGTTTTCGAAGAATATTATCTACAAATAATAATAATGCCGGTCTCCCTGGCCAAGGGTGTTTGCGACATTGTTCGCAATCCCGTATATCCACGTAGGGAAAACAGCTGTGCGAGAATCGGCAGCTGTTCACGCCGCGCAGGCAACTTACGGGGGTATGTAAGCCGGTCGTTCAGAAAGCAATGGCAAACTACTGAATGTAAAACTTGCCTAGTACATCAACAGCAGCTGAAAAATGCTGGTGTTGCGTGCAACGTCCGGTAAGGGATATGCAACATTGAAAAAATAATAATAATACGTTCACCAGTGTCATTGGAGCTGCCTTGTTTCTGATGCTAAATTTGACAGTGTTAATGTGTTCAAAGTGTGTTAAATACGTAACTTACATGGAAGAAGAAGACAACGCGATGGTGAGTATCCGTCTGCTGCTTCCGATTTCTCTTCTTCTTCTTCTTCTTCTTCTTCTTCTTCTTCTTCTTCTTCTTCTTCTTCTTCTTCTTCTTCTTCTTCTTCTTCTTCTTCTTCTTCTTCTTCTTCTTCTTCTTCGTCTTCTTCTTCTTCTGCTGCTGCTGCTGCTGTGCTGCTGCTGCTGCTGCTGCTGCTGCTAAACTTATACTAAGCCTTCTTCTCTTTCTTTTTCTACTACTACTACTACTACTACTACTACTACTACTACTACTACTACTACTACTACTACTACTACTACTACTACTACTACTACTACTTTTACTACTTTTACTACTACTACTACTACTGCTGCTGCTACTACTACTACTACTACTACTACTACTACTACTACTACTACTACTACTACTACTACTACTACTACTACTACTACTACTACTACTACTACCACAGGGATCACCATTATCTCCGATACTGTTCAACGCCTACACAGTGAGAATCACCAGTGAGCAGATCACTGGACCTGGCAGGACATTGTCATATGCCGATGATGTTTTATTGTATCGTCAGGGTAAGGATAGAGAGCAGGTTGCTGTGGAACTACAAACCGAACTCAATCGCATAAATACTTGGTGTGATGAAGCTGGGGCAATGGTCAACCCAACAAAGGCAACAGTGACTTGGTTCTCGTTGAATAATCATATTGTCAACACTCCAACACCAACTGTAATGCTGTGTTCAGAGACGGTGGAAATAACGCAGGTAATGAATTACCTAGGGATACGGTTTGATCGAAGCCTTGCTTATAATGTGCACATAGACCAGGTGATAACAAAGGCCAAGCGGGGTTTGGCAGCGATGCGGGTGATGGCGGCAGCAAACTGTGAGCAGCGCCATCTATGTCTTCTGTACGAGGGGCTGGTCATGTCTGTTTTGGAGTATGCAATGGCAATCCTGACTCTCAGCCATAAGCAGATAGAAAGAATGGAAAGGATACAGAATGAAGCTGTGCGCATTGTTCTTGGATGTACAAGAGATACAGCATGCAGGGCGATGCGCTACCTTCTTGATTTTCCAACCATTGAAGAGAGAATACAAGTTTGCAGGGCACGCGCCTACCTCAGAGTTAACGCAAACACACAACATCCACTGCATAGTGAAATTAGGAAGGTGAAGGGCAGCAGGTTAAAAAGAGGACGGTCGTGGATGGATCAAGCCGATGACATTCTTCAACAGGTGTGTTCACTTGAGGACTTAGAACCTGGCGAGGAGTGGGTTCAAGTGCCAACAGACTTCTGCACATCCTTTTCAGTTTGCATCCAACTAGATAGGAAATGCAGACAAGAAAATCCGGCTGCTGTGGAGGCTGAAGTACAAGCGTTGATTTTCGAGAATTCGCTAGACAGTGACGCGGTCATCTACACAGATAGGTCGGTCGTCCGACATGTGAGAAGCTCATGGGCCTTTACACCTCGGGCCGGAGGGAGAATTGTGAAGGAGGATGTCATGGTCTTATATGTGTAAGAAAGAATGTAAGTGCCGGTATGTAAGCGAGAGTCAGTGTAAGCATAGCTGAGGTAAAGGGCAGTAAGAGAAACCACGGCTTGGCTAGCGGACGGTCAGGCAAGAAGCCCGTGAACAGAGCCACGTGATGTGGGAAGGTCAACGAGGAGAGAGTCAGTGTGTGTGAGGCAGCGAATAGAGACGGACGTGTGGAGATCTAGAGAGCGATAGAACGATAGAACGATAGAACGATAGTATTTGTGACGGATAGATAGAGATGAACGTTGTGTATTGATATTCGAGGAATGTACTAACTGTGATATGTGCGGGATGATGTGAAGTTGTGATTGTGAATGATTATGCGGGCGACCGTGTAAAGATCGCCATTGTGAGCTAGCGCGTGGCTGTTGGTGGTGAACGATTGTTTGAACGTGAAGTGCGACCATGTTGTCAGCCTTGTAATATAGTGTAATAAATGATTGTTCAGGAGATAGCTCCTGCCAGTTTCCAATTGTATTCATGTGTTATTAGTGTATGTTACGTAGATGTTGTAATTTGCCTGTCCAAGTCAAGTGAGCTAAACGGAGCTGGTAGTTAGGACTCTGACAGGTATAATGGTGTCAGACGTACACATGAACCACATTCCCACGTAAAACGCAGAAAAGAACGCTACTTTTGTAAAGAAGAAGATCTATTGGATAATATGTATAAGAAATTGTAAATTAAAGATGTGTTAATAAAATCAGAACGGAAATAACATCACTTCTTTCCACAGCAGGTTTCAAGTCTACAAAGCGACCGACGTAATCAGAACCGGTCAACGGTAACCAGCACGAGAATCACGTTCCTGTACATCAAGCGTTCGAGTAGTCAGCAAATAAAGATAAGTTGATTAATTTTGATTGCTAATTACCAAAATCTGCATTCTTTGATTTGCGTGTATAAATACCTTCATTAGTAGATTTGAATATCAAATAACAGAAAATGTCAGATAATGAACACAGTCCAGATCGATCAGCATTCTGGGACACAAAATGGGACAGACAATTGCATAGCTATTTTGAAGCGACAGAAGCACAAGTCAAAGAAAATTTGAAGATCGCTGAAAAATGTAATAAGAAAAATAGCATACTCCGGGATTGGACACAGGAATTTGAAAAGAAAATGCAAGACTATAAAATTCAAAAAAAGCATTGGTATCTGTGGTATAGGGGATTCGTCCCATTAAACAAACTACATGAGATCATACCAGATATGTCAAGTACAGACTATGAATATTATAAAACAAACATATTAAGACTCTATGTAAACTACTTCGAGACTCTAGAAGTAGAGGTACAAAAACTGAAACCGGCCCCAAACAAGTCGTTTACCCAGTATCTACATGAAATAGAAGACTTTTTTAGGAAGCTAATATCCGAAATTAAACATATAGACAACAATCAAGAAGCAATACAATTCTTAGTAATGGAAAAACTTAAAGCAACACTACCAGCCGAATGCGGAAAATATTTAGAAGAACACAAAACAGAACCTATCAAAAACTTACTAGAAAAATGCCGCGAATATTATAACCAAAGTTATGAACCTGGTTAAGAACACTCAGCAGAAAAGTACTGTGAAAGCAACGGCATCTGCAGCCACAGATTGTCAAAACAAACCACAGAAAACAAAACCAGTACTGTGCAAACATTGTAGCACTCCACATACAGAAAATGGAATATGCGATAAAAATCCCACTTATCAAGAATACCTAAATACTATTATAGCACAAAAACTGGGGAAGGTAAATCAAAGGAAATATAGAACAAAATGTCATTTTTGCCTTGCTTATGGCCACTAGACGTTTTGAATGTGAGGGAGTAAAAAGAATACAGATAGCAAAAGCAAATGCAGCCATAAACATTACAACAGACAGTTCAGCAAAGAACTTAGAAAAAGTGAACATCACAGAGACGAAAACAAGACCAAACACTGCAAATTCAGAACAAACTGAGTTTTACCCATCAGACTTTGTACCATATTTCAATAATGTTGTTAACATCACACTAGCCTCATTCCTTATTAAAGAGGGTCAATACTCAACAAGAAAGTGAGGAAATGAACAAAACCTCAAGACTGTCGTTAGGAAAACTAACGTTCCATGAAGGATACATCAATGACACAGTATGCACATGTGTACGCGACACAGGGTCCTGTCTTATCGGTCTTCGGAAGACCCTAGCTGATCCTAAAGACTACCTAGATGAGTACATCTATTGCAGAACTGTTTCAGGGACAGTAGAGAAATATCCTATGGCATGGGCCAATATAAAATCACCTTTCCTATCAGGCAGAGTAACTTGTGCTTTATTAGACAATCCATGTTGTGATTTATTAATTGGAAATGTATTAAATGTGACAGACTACACAGAGTCCAAAACTCACACAGGGCAAAAAGTTAACAACACAACAAGCACTGCCTTAACTACACCACTCATCATACAACAACATGATGAACAGACCAAAGTACCACACCATACCAACTTGATTACCATCTCACAAGAAAAAACAGAAACTGGTGTGTATCATCACAAGATAAAAGGTGCAGAAAACAAGCATTTTACAAGGGCAAGAAAAGATCACAAATCATCATGGTATATACTATACCTCCTGTACTCCCTGTTAACTACACACATACCCAAGTGCACACAGTGGATGGTTATACTCGCACTACTCATTGTGAATACAAAACAAATGTCTTCACAAACAATTTTATTTACACATCATCATGACGCAACACAGATGATATTACTCATGACAAACCAGCAAACTTTGTTACTGATATTATTACTGTTGAACCAAAGTTTGTTGTTACCACTGATAAACTTTACGTCAAATCAACCCAAACACATACTTATGCTGAACAATATAAATCATCAGTCGGTGGAATTACTGACAAAAATCAGCAACAAATTACCCTACATATTTTGAAAAATATACACAAATTGCAGAAAAGCATACAAACATACACGATTACATTTCAAAACTATACATGGTGTATTATTATTATTTGAACTATTGAATGTATACACACATGTACGAGTGCAGGTTTGGAGATAGCACTCAAAATGATCTCAACATGAAATTTGAAAATCCCCACCCTTTGGAAAATTAATTTTAACCGTAACCCACTTTATATCTGTAGATCGAGTAACTCCAGAGTTGCCTTGTCTGCTGTACGACTCCAGCGCTATGATACTAGCACACTTCATTGTACAGACCAACATAAACGTTCCTTCAACGTGAAAATTGTCATCAACAGAACAGTAAGACTCAACATGTGATTTCAGGTATCTAACAGTAAGATATACCCATATTGACTTTGTTTCAAACGAGTATCTACAGAATTTACCTTTTGAAATCGACTAACAACGACGACAGCTTCACAAGTACAGACATTCATTTCCGGTGATCAGTTTAATGAACCAGATGCCAAGCTACAAACTATGGCAAAGACAGTCACAGACAGACGCACCATGGCCACACTCAAAATTAAGGCCGCTGAACTTAATTAATTCGTGTTTTATACGTGTGAATTCCAGCAATTTTACAGACCAGACTTGCAAATTGTCTAAATTTGGTGAAAAGTGTTGATCACTATACAGAAGGAAAGATAATATCAGGATAAAGAAGACATGCCAAAGATTCCAGCACGGAAATGAACATTGAACACTGTTAATTTAATTCCGTGTGCATAACTTTCACAGGACGAGAACAGTATCCTATATGTGCATGAAGGCATCGACGATGTATATTGTATATGTATTAACTGTATGACATCCAATGTCTAATTTTATTATTATATTAGGTTGTATTGTTATAATGTGATTTGTACATATGAGCGTAAGTATAGTGGCGAATAGAATAAGTTGTAATGCTGAGAATCATCGCCTGGCAATCCCAATGCGCGAATGTTACCAAACTTGCCTTCGCGTATGGTGGATAGCCCGACGAATGACACTTAGCAATAGTGGTACAGAATTAACATCATAAGATGGTAACAAGGAAGAACATACCAACAGGGTGATGCCAACCAAAGAGATTAATAAGAACTCTCCATAACAGTAAACGAGGTGTGCTTAAAAAGGGAAACAACTCACGGTCCGACATAAGATGAGGGAAGGGGGACTATAACATACATGAAGTATATTCGCACCATGACCACAACATTGACATAGCGTGCTCATAAAGAATCGAGTAGTGTGCATTAAATAGAGACGAGGGGAACCACGTCTGAATAGAGAGAAAATTTAAGAATGCTGTAAGAGGAAGTTGTGGCCTTATTCGAGGCGTAAACCAATGGAGAATCCTTAAACCAGCATAGCCACAATAACTATGAGATGGTATTGCACAGACAATCGATTGAGAAATATGAACAGAATGTAATGTCACGGAGTGGTGGTTGAATAATATAACGAGGTATGACAAGTAGACCCAACCAGAACATTTGTCAGACCATGACAAAACCTTGAGAAAAACCTCAATACTGAAAAAGAGAGAACAATATTTGAAGTTAATCTCGGAAAAGATTAGACAAAAAAAGGACGCATACTTATGATCATATAATCCCCTGACAAGGTTAGAAAGATGGACCAAGAGTAACAAAAACAGAATGTGTCACATTTCCAAGAGAAAGTGCCACATTGGTTGTGCGGGGGGAGAGTGTCATGGTCTTATATGTGTAAGGAAGAATGTAAGTGCCGGTATGTAAGCGAGAGTCAGTGTAAGCATAGCTGAGGTAAAGGGCAGTAAGAGAAACCACGGCTTGGCTAGCGGACGGTCAGGCAAGAAGCCCGTGAACAGAGCCACGTGATGTGGGAAGGTCAACGAGGAGAGAGTCAGTGTGTGTGAGGCAGCGAATAGAGACGGACGTGTGGAGATCTAGAGAGCGATAGAACGATAGAACGATAGTATTTGTGACGGATAGATGGAGATGAACGTTGTGTATTGATATTCGAGGAATGTACTAACTGTGATATGTGCGGGATGATGTGAAGTTGTGATTGTGAATGATTATGCGGGCGACAGTGTAAAGATCGCCATTGTGAGCTAGCGCGTGGCTGTTGGTGGTGAACGATTGTTTGAACGTGAAGTGCGACCATGTTGTCAGCTTGTAATATAGTGTAATAAATGATTGTTCAGGAGATAGCTCCTGCCAGTTTCCAATTGTATTCATGTGTTATTAGTGTATGTTACGTAGATGTTGTAATTTGCCTGTCCAAGTCCAGTGAGCTAAACGGAGCTAGTAGTTAGGACTCTGACAGAGGACTCTGGTGCTTTCACTGAAACCACAAGTAGCCTGACCATGGAAGTCATGGCAGTAAGTAAAGCAATAACATGGCTCGAGACACAGACATTCACTAGGGCTTGTTTCCTTAGCGACTCAATGAACATGATCAAGAGGATAGAGGAGTGGTTGATCCGAAGAGAATGGTTGCTGCCTCTGGAGCGGTCTCGGCTGGCAAAGATTAGTTTCATCTTTGTGCCAGAGCATGCGGGAGTACAAGGAAATGAGCGGGCTGACAAGCTCGCAGGTGAGTCTACTGTGGAGGGCGGACGCGCCATGGACCAGGCCGACATTCTGAATGCTCTACGAGAAGTGAGACTTTTGCGAGAACCAAGTGATGACTGTGAATCTACAACAATGGCAAGACTGCTAGAGCAGCAAATTAAAAGAGGGGTGGCCAAACAAGAACAATACTCAGGAAGGCAAAGAGGATTGATAAACCAACACAGAACTGGCGTCGTTAGCCGCTACACGCTGCAGGATTTGCTGAGGAGGGGATCCGAGCACTTATGGACTGAATGGTTCGATGTGCAATGAGGATGATCTGTCGACTAACTAACTAACTAACTAACTAACTAACTAACTAACTAACTAACTAATTAACTAACTAACTAACTAACTAACTAACTAACTAACTAACTAACTAACTACTACTACTACTACTACTACTACTACTACTACTACTACTACTACTACTACTACTACTACTACTACTACTACAACAACCACTACTACAACAACAACAACAACAACTACTACTACTACTACTACTACTACTACTACTACTACTACTACTACTATTACTACTACTACTAATACTGCTGCTACTGCTACTAACACTTCTTCTTTTCCTCCTCCTCCTCCTCCTCCTCCTTCTCCTCCTCCTCCTTCTCCTTCCTCTTCTTCTTCTGCTGCTGCTATTGTTTATCCCTAAACGGAACACAGGATCTCAATCACCTCATTCAAAACTATACTGCCTCTTGCTAACTCTGGTAGATCACACACTGTCTTTGACTTGTAAGCTTTTGTGTCATTAATTCTCTGTTCCTCTCTATGTTTCTTGTACTTTGTGGCTTCTCTTGGAATGACTGTGTAGTGAAGCTGTTAACCTGCTTTCTTCATATATACCATCCCGTCCGCTCTTTTTCCCATCTATTGATTCACTGCAGTTTGTTGATTCCTCTCCATGACTTCTACTTTGGTGACTCCGCGATATCATGTTGATATTTTTATTCAATTCACTTATAAATCACTGAATATTTGTAATTTATTAATGACGGTTTTTGTTTCATCTTCATAATTCATGTTGTTATTTGATATAAGTTATGGAGGCGTGTGTAAACATTTACATATTTGAACATAAATAACTCAGGACCGTGTCCAGGCGACTACAAACCGGGTGACACCTGGCTTCTTGACGAATGCAGGAAAGCAAGATGTCATGAAAACAGCTACGTCATCGAGAGGTAATTATTTTTATGTCGAATTTTACTCCTTCAGTGTATTATAAGGGCCGATAAGGGAAGCAAAGAATAGTACCACTGTAAACTACCACGCATGGCGTAACAGGCGATTACGGAAGATTATAGAGATACTGACTTCTCCGTCATGTTGAAAACTGTATCTGTAACAACCAACCAACCAAGAACAATCACTATGAAAGGAGTTCTCCGGCATGAGAATGGAGGCGGATGCAGTAACAGCGGCATTCCGTTGGTTAGAGGAGACCACTGCAAAACATATTGTACTCATTACAGACTCAAAAAGTATGCTTAATAAGGTGGAGAAAGGAATATTTCGTGCGGAATGGCTCACCTCGCTTTAGAGGTCACAGATTGTGAGAATTGTATGGATATTTTTTTGCCCTGGCCATGCGGTAGGGCGAGGGAATGAAGAGGCTGATAGGCTGGCAGGATTGCACCCCTTGGACAAGGAAGAGTTGGTCGTGCGCCTAGGGACCAGGTGGAGAAGGTGGGGATACAGATTGAGAACCCGTATGTGGAAAGAAAGAGATTGCGGGGGATCGGCAGAGGTTCTGGAAGAATCTCAAAACTAAGAGGGAAGACCAGGAGAACTTTCAATCAGTTAGCGGCGGGAACAATTAGCAATGTGACTCTTCGCTGACTGTTGAACGAGGGGACCGAGTCTTGCAATGGTAGATGCTAAGGAACAATTTATGGTCAGAGACTGTAATAATTACAAAGTCTTGCAATAGTAGACGCTCAGGAACAATATATGGTCACAGACTGTAATAAATACCGAGTCTTGCAATATTAGATGCCCAGGAACAATATATGGTCAGAGACTGTAATAATTACAAAGTCTTGCAATAGTAGACGCTCAGGAACAATATATGGTCACAGACTGTAATAATTACAAAGTCTTGCAATAGTAGACGCCCAGGAACAATTTATGGTCAGAGACTGTAATAATTACAAAGTCTTGCAATAGTAGACGCTCAGGAACAATATATGGTCACAGACTGTAATAAATACCGAGTCTTGCAATATTAGATGCCCAGGAACAATATATGGTCAGAGACTGTAATAATTACAAAGTCTTGCAATAGTAGACGCCCAGGGACAATATATGGTCAGAGACTGTAATAATTAAAAGTCTTACAATAGTAGACGCTAAGGAACAATTTATAATCACAGGCTGTAATAAGTGCCGAGTCTTGCAATAATAGACGCTCAGGAACAATATATGGTCACAGACTGTAATAATTACAAAGTCTTGCAATAGTAGGCGAAGTGAATACGGTAAACGGTTGTCAACAGGTTAACTACATTTGGAGAGAATCATGTACATACGCCCTCGAGAAAAGAGAAAGAAAACATACAACCTGGATAACTACCAAACCACTTTACAAATAGAAGAAAATTTAAATTAGAAAGCAGATTTAAGTTACTGCAAAAACACAATTACTAATGTTAAAGATCATGAAAACTACACAAAAGGTAATTAACTCTCGGCCTCTCTGTTCGTCTGTTTCTCCCTGCCTATCTATTCCTATCCCTTTCTCTGTTTATCTCTATCTATCTCTCTTTGTCTATATCTCTGTCTCTGTCTTTTCTCTCTCTCTCCTTTCTCCACCTCTTTCTGTCCCCCCCCTCTCTCTCTCTCTCTCTCTCTCTCTCTCTCTCTCTCTCTCTCTCTCTCTCTCTCCGTACTCTCCCTCTCTCCATCCCTCCCTCCGCCTTCCGCTATCTCTGTTCTCTTTTATTTACCAGTTGTATCAATATGTTCCTGCACACGTATTCTCACAAACTGACCAAAGACTTACACCTGTTTCCTGTTGGTGTGTGTAAGAAGTGTCCTTTCTGTATTAACTGAGCGAAACAGCTGGACGATCGCCTGCAGGCGGTAGACCCAGCCTAAAATAGTTACCAGAAAATGTCTAGGAAGTAAAGGAGGCCTGTATTATACTGACCACATCAGAACGAGAGACAGTCGGCACAACCATACACGCGAAGGGCTGACACTTCCACGCCCCTGTCAAAAACTGTCATTTTCTTCCAATATAGTACCTTGCACTGTATGGCAGGAGGGTCTTGAGCCTGAGGAATTAAGGCCTTCTGGCTAGTGCATTCGCCGCGAACTGCACCTCAACGGCAGCAAATGTTATGTGGTAACTCCTGATCAAGTAGCAGGTTCTTTCCAGAGTTTCTCCCCCATCATGGAGCGCCGAAACACCTCTAGATCTCATGAAAGGTCTCCTACCTCATCCTAATGCCCTGTGTTTGTCTTCGTTCAGGTCCATCTCTTCTTCCAGTAACCAAGTTGTCCATCCTGTTCTCTCTAAGCTGCTGTGACGTTTAATATGGTGAGGGTATTTTAGTTTCACCTGGCAACAAACCGAACAGCGCATAAATGCCTTTGAATATAAATGTTATGGACGGGTTCTAAGAATATCTTGGACACAGAAAATAACAAATGCATCCATTCGATAAGAGCTGAATATTGAAGAAGGTTGGCTACTAAAGACGATCAACCAAAGAGAACTGAAATATATTTTGGTCACTCGAAACGCCATGAAAGTTTGGAGAAAACAATCACGGATGGGTATATGCCCGGGAAGAGAAGAAGAGGAAGGCCAAAGAGAAGATGGGTGCAGGATGTGGCGGATGATCTCCAGATGGTATCGGACGAGGGACATCTTGCTTATGGCCGAAAAATTTTCCGGAAGGTTGTTATGGGAGCGAAGCTCTGCAAAAGACATGCTAATGAATGAATGAATGAATGAATGTTAGTTTCTATTTATAAACCAGCCAGCTCTATTCCATGTTCAAATCTTGTAGAGTTGGGGTTACTTTTATTTTTGCGCTCTCTCGCTTTGAACTCAAGCGTGCTACTACTTTTAATGCTCTGGACTGATTTTTGCGTGTGGATTAGCTTTCCCTATTATCAGTGTCCCTTGCAATCAGGCGAACCCACTCCGACTTCTGAGGTTCTTGTAATGTACGTCCTCGTGTCAACGTCGCGAAGTCTACATTTTAATCCAGCTGACCGGTGTAGGGTTTGAACCCGCTATCTCGATATCAGCACACCTGACGTTTAAGAACGTATACAGTCGATTTTTTAGGCCCGTTATGAAAAGAAATAGACTAGAGAACTTGGTGTCGACTGGCAAGATTGAGGGGGAAAGAACACAAGGAAGGCAGAGAAGTAAATACCTGGATAGTATGGACACATGGCAAGGTCGAGACAAGGACACAGAACTGATCCATGACTCTGGTGATCGCGTGAGATGGCGAAACGTCACCGCTAAGGCTTGTCGGCAAGGCACATGATGATGATGATCTCTGGTATGGGAATTACTTGTATTTCTCTGTCTGTCTGTCTGTCTGTCTGTCTGTCTGTTTATCTTTCTCTCTCTCTCTATTCTCTCTCTCTCTCTCTCTCTCTCTCTCTCTCTCTCTCTCTCTCTCTCTCTCTCTCTCTCTCTCTCTCTCTCTCTCTCTCTCTTCTATTGATGTACGAACGATGAGTGATTTGATGGGCCGAATGTAAGACGGGTCTGCGTGCCCAATTCTTTGCCCTTTAAAAATAAAGTCAGTTCGTTCGTTTGTTAGTTCTTTCGTTCATTCTCTCTCTCTCTCTCTCTCTCTCTCTCTCTCTCTCTCTCTCTCTCCTCCCTCTCTCTCTATCTCTCTTTCTCTTTCTCTCTCTTACACACACACACACACACACACACACATTTCTAATTCTTTCGTTCGCTTGAAATGTGTCTATATCTGCCTCTTGTATGAATGTCTCTGTCACACACACACACAGTCGCACATACTGTCACACACACTATCACACATACTGTTACACACACTGGCACACACACTGTCACACACACTGTTACACACACTGTCACACACACTGGCACACACACTGTTATACACACTGTTACACACACTGTTATACACACTGTTACACACACTGTTACACACACTGTTACGCACACTGTCACACACACTGTTACACACACTGTTACACACACTGTTACACACATTGTTACACACACTAGCACACACACTGTTATACACACTGTTACACACACTGTTACACACACTGTTACACACACTGTCACACACACTGGAACACACTGTTACACACACTGTTATACACACTGTTACACACACTGTTATACACACTGTTACACACACTGTTACACACACTGTTACACACACTGTCACACATACTGTTACACACACTGTCACACACACACTGTCACACACACTGGCACACACACTGTTACACACACTGTTACACACACTGTTACACACACTGTCACACACACTGTCACACACACTGTTACACACACTGTTACACACACTGTCACACATACTGTTACACACACTGTCACACACACTGTTACACACACTGTTACACACACTGTTACACACACTGTCACACACACTGTTACACACACTGTTACACACACTGGCACACACACTGTTACACACACTGTTACACACACTGTTACACACACTGGCACACACACTGTTACACACACTGTTACACACACTGTTACACACACTGGCACACACACTGTCACACACACTGTCACACACACTGTTACACACACTGTTACATACACTGTTACACACACTGGCACACACACTGTTACACACACTGTTACACACACTGGCACACACACTGTTACACACACTGTTACACACACTGTTACACACACTGTTACACACAGTTACTGTAACAGAAGTAGAGTATTAGGTGGGAAAGTGGGAAACAGGCTACAGCACGATTGAGCATTGGACTGAAAGCGAGGAGAGATGCTCAAGTCGTGACGTAGTGGGTTGTCATGGGGGCAGTCTACATCCCGGCTTGGAACTGGAAGGGAAGCCATGTTGTCACCATCAAGAAAATAAACAGTCTTTGTATTAAAACCAAGTGTTGTTAGTCCTTTACACTGTTACAGGACTAATAAATGGAGCCGCTTTGACCAGGATTCTGGACTTTGCCCGTCGCGGACGCAAGCGAAGTAATACTAAAACAGCAGAAAACGATGGAGAATTATAATAAACACCTTTCTCCGCTTGCGGCAACAAGAAGAAGAGGGAATTTAGAATCCTGTAGAAGAAACAATTAAAAGATCCAGACCAGACTACCTTTGAGGCCTGCAACTTAGAACAAACGTTTTTTTCGAACAGTCGTTTGGAACCGCCATACTATGAAATCAGTTTTTGGATGGAGCTACTATCTGTGAGGTTTTTGTCAAAGTCGGGAGCCGCTTATTATTGTGCTCTGGAGTGACCGAACTGTGTGTCGATATCCTCCTGTGAGTTTGGACTGCCGTCATTGTAGCCGTTGTTTTAACCTGGCTGGTCTGAAGGTCACTTGCTTGTTAACGGACTGAGGAATTTTTCTGCTCTCAAATTCTAAGAAAATGGCCGTCTATGAGACTTACGGCTATAATTGGTTTGGACCGAAGCTCCTTATCAAGTTCGGCTGAAATACTGATTTTCTTGATCACCGTCGTTCAGTGATGGTTTTGATCGCTGTGGCCCAGTAAACTAAGTCATTAAAATCGAGCCCTTGTCAGCTCATCTCAGAACTTTACTGTGTTTCAAGAGCCCGTCCCTGGGGGGCTGATACGTTCAACCATTCTTCACTGCCCTATCGAGGCCCTGTGAAGTTGTTGTGCCCTATCGAGGCCCTGTGAAGTTGTTGTGCCCTATCGAGGCCCTGTGAAATTTTGTTGTGCCCTATCGAGGCCCTGTGAAGTTGTTGTGCCCTATCGAGGCCCTGTGAAGTTGTTGTGCCCTATCGAGGCCCTGTGAGGTTGTTGTGCCCTATCGAGGCCCTGTGAAATTTTGTTGTGCCCTATCGAGGCCCTGTGAAATTTTGTTGTGCCCTATCGAGGCCCTGTGAGATTTTGTTGTGCCCTATCGAGGCCTGTGGACTACAGTCGAGCATTTTTGGTCCTTACAGAAACCGCTTTGTCGATCTTAGCTCAAGTACTCGAGTACCGGCTTTCTCAAACTCAGTAGACAGAGACATAGACGCCAGGAACTTCATTTTCGGTTGGAAAGATAACCTCAACAAGAAAAAAAAAAGGGGGTAACATATTTAATATTGGATAGAAAATAATTGAATTCTTTAGTTAATTAATTTAGATATTAATAAGAATTGATTGTTTGTTTGCTTGTATAGGTATAAATATTTCAGCTTAGAAGACTCATCACAGCACAGTGGAGAATCAGGCATATTTCAGCTGAACTCAGGACAAGTTTTTTTTTCTCCAGGTACCAAAGAATATACAGAAGAAGAAGTAGAAATATTGTTTCAGGTTGATAGATATTTCAAAGGAAGTTAATATGAATTACTTGTGTGGGGAATTACAACGTGTTAGTACATGGTTGGGGGAATTAAAGGTGTCAATTACTGGAAGTAGAGAATTTTGTGGAAACATTGAAGAACAGAACGACTAGACAAGACCCTTATAGAATTTATGGTAGACTGTAATGGAGTAGGAAAGAATAACAGGAGACAGCCATTGCTTAATAAAGACAAAAGACAATATGGTTATGACGAACCAAGGCCTAATGCTATATAGGATAAAAGACGGTGAGAAGAACAGACGTAATAGTGAAAGGTCGGACTGGTATAGCTAGTTATAAATACAAAAATGGGCGTGAGAGAAACTTTTCAAGGAAATCATGGGACTGGCCCTCTCACAGTGCAACCGCTAGAAAAAGACGTAACGACTGGTTTGAAAAGAGACAAAGACAATATTTGAAGTCAGGATCGAAAGGACAGAGTAGAACACAAAGATAAGAATTCAACGACTCCTAAAGTACTGGCCAATATTAGGATTGAACAGGAAAAGAAGACGACGGATGTTAGTAAAGAAAAGAAACCGAGAGACACAGACGCAGGCAGGTAATACGATAGAAAATAGTACACAGACTCAGGTAGATACAGTAGAGAAAAAGGTCCAGGTACAACCAGCCGGCAAGATAACAAAGGGAAGTCAAACTGACTTAATAGAAACTCAGGCAAAATCAACTCATTTGACTAAGGGAGACAAGGTTGAAGTTAAGAAAGATAGACAGATGAGAACCAAGGACGAAAGAAAGCCAAAGAGGAAAAGTATTGAAGAAAGGAATAGTAGTATGATAGTAAATAGAGGTACTGCCGTGTCAAGTTCCTCAGGAATAGACATGAAACTAATTCCCAAATGGTGTAGGAATATTAGCTGTCAGAGTTCAGATTACGGAGAAGATATTCCTACCGCCGAATATTATAGTGATGCTGAAACAGATATAAATACTGATGATTCGGAGAATGAAAGAATTGCACTACGAGCAGATCCTGAATCGAAGCGTGATGTTCCCTCATACGGTGTAGTTACTGGTAGACAGACGGACAGAGTTTTGGTTAATGACTCTTTAGAAATAGATACCAGTTTATATGACAAGAAAGTAGGGAAGGCTAAGGGACGAAGACCGAGAAAGAGAAAGAAACTCAGACGTTCTAAAGGCGACTATGGGAATGGAATCGACGTGGCTGCGGTGAACTACTACTATGAATCTGATGAGGGAACTATTGTCAGTGTGAAGACGAAATGGGGAAGTACAAACGTTACGTAAGGTATATAGGAAACAGTGAGCAGACCGACGCAAATAAAGGAAATAAGAAGAAAACATTTAAGACGAAGAATAGTGATAGACAGATAGCGGGAATTTACTCATCGACAACAGAAGATAACATAAGAAAACTCAGAGAATTAAGACCTGAGTACTTTAACAGGTTGACAACAGATAGTGATGATGACATAATAAGAGAAAGACGGGTTAATGTGTTGAGAGACAATGAAATATTTAACTTGGACACACTCTATAACGGTTAAAATTCCTTGGGTGAAGAAGGAAAATGAAATAGTTTTGGCTTATGAGAAGAACTGCGGTTTGAGCATATAGATATGTGAGCTGTCTAAAATAGGCAGATGTATTTTTGGTGTAGCATCGCATGGTACAGGGTAGGCGATGGTGTTGCTGAGGATAGTGAATTACGGAAAAAGGATATTTTACGTGGATACGTAATACAGGATATTTGGTTTTTGATTCCGGTGTAGAGAGAGTAAACTAGGTAAAAATACTCCTTTGTCCGGAATGGAAAGAATGGAGAGTTAATCAGCTTGACTGATGTATAACTGATGTGATTAAAATAGAGTAGATTCAGCACAGAATTAGTAGAGGGCGAGAGATAAACTAAGTACTAGAAATGCTTTGACTCAGAGCTATGACGTGATGTCTGAAATAGTTTCGCTTGGGAGTTTGAGAAGTAAGTATAGTATGGTTGACAGATGAACCGAGAGTGTCTGGTGAGGAGATATAGATTGAGGAGGAACTGAGTATCCTGTGTGTAAAGTAGCCAGTTGAACGTGAGAATAAAAGTAAAGGACTGTAGAAGTGGATGCTTGAAAAATACGAGTTACGTCGTGCTTGCGGAGAAATTAAGTCTGAGAAAGTTGTTGTGTGGAGAAGTATAGAATGATGGTTACGAGGTTAGTGGTTCAGCGGAATGAGATTGGTTTTGAAGAGATAGTAGATAGTGCTGTGAAAGCGATATAAGTTGCGAGAGGTAATGTATAGGATCTGACCTTCGTATAGGAGTGAGTAATTGAGTAAAGTAGAGATATAAGAAAGCAGTGAATTGAGAAAGTCCTCTGGAATAATTCGTCTGGTTGTGCGTTGTTCATACGTGAGTATAACTGTAGTCAGACAGGTGTTCGTCGTGATGAAGGAAGTAGGAGAGAGGTGTGATGACGTCGCCTAAGTGAAGTACATAGATAAAATGTAAGAGTGGCGTTGATATGTCTTATGTCAATGTGTGTAGAGGAGATCAATACACGTAGATGTAGATTGTGGTGAATGATTGCTGGAATGTTGAGGTGGCGTCTGAAGTGTTTTTTGTAATAATAGTAGGGACACGTTAGGTTGTCGCGATGCGAGAGTAGTCGTGAGATGAGAGCGAGGTTGTGTGTCATTGTCCGTATGAATATGAGAAGAGTGGTTGATAAGTGACGTTGATAAAACGTGGAACATAGAGTATGCGAAAATCGAGAGATAGAAAGAAAATGATTAGAGAATTGTGATGTCCTTTGGTTGGAATGGGTGATCTTGAAAGGAAATTATGGAAGTTGTATGACAGGTTGATGGAAAGAGAGTTAACATTCTGAATGATGTTTCATAAAAAAAATGGTTAGTATTCTTGACAGGAACATGTCGAAGCAGGAATACCTAATACTGAGAAATGAGGAAAGTGAGGTCTGTCAGTTATAAGTGGCGTGAGTTGCAGTTCTGAAAGAATCCCTATAAAGAAGACGAAGAGTGAAAGATACGGAGGTAAACAAGCTTAGTTAAATGAATGTTCGGAGGAGGATGACCGGTTTGATTATCGTCACGATACAAGAGTGCTAGGAAAGACTTGAGGATAGCTTAGAGTAGTCGTGGTGAGATGTTAGAAAGTAATGATACGTTAAGTAATTGCGTCGGGTAGACGGGAAATTAGAAGTAGAATTAGTTGTTTTGGTGAGAGGTCTATAGTAAATAGACAAGTTCTTTTGATGGGAGTAGCGTGGTGGAGATACTGTAGTTAACAGTAATGATTAGGAACTTGTAGTGATGTTTGGTACAAAGCCAAGGGAAACAATTGGTGTGCCGAGCCACAGGTTAGTAGATAGATGACGGCTGGTACATTAAGTTGACATTGGAATAGTCGCCACATTAGTAATAGATAAAATGAGTTGACCTGTAGTTTACAGAGCTTGTTTAAGATGATATTCTAGATATGGTGAGGTGTTAAGAGTTAGTTTTGTAAAATGTTGTGAGGGGAGATAATCAATACTTGACTTCCAGAAAAAGGAACGGTCAGTTGTTATGTAGTGATTTTGGTTGAGGGGAACAAGTATTGTTCCACGTTATGATGATCTGTGGATAACAGATATATATATATATATACGTATTTTGGACATTAATGCTTGGCATTGAGTTGTTTTGTTTTGTAACAAAATAGGTATGAATTGTAGGAATAAATACGTGTTACAGTGATTCATATAGGAGGCCAATGTGGATGGGCCACTGTACGTAGTTAATTTTAAAGGGAATTATTTTTTTTAAAACCTTCTCTTAAGTGAGAAGACACTTGTTTTGTGGAGTCTGGGTTGAAATGCCTCATATATAAAATGTTTTTTTTTTGCTTGGTTTGGTCCTGTAAAATGATTGTTATTATTTTAGAATAGGATTATTGTGTTCTTAGAATTGTGCGTACAAACTACTGGTCCGTAAAAGAGACCAGTAGTATTAGGTAACAATAGAATAGGATGTATGTTGCATCATCATCACCATCATCATCACCATCATCATCATACCTTTAGTTGAGTTGAGGGGAAACATAAATGATTGTTATAAAAATTTGGGGGGGGGGGGGATATGTTGTTCTGTTGTGATTTTATTTCGCTGTTTTGTATGTTAAATAGTAGTTAATTAAGTTATGTTTAATTTACAGGGTTTTGTCTAGAGTAAAGAAAATACAGGGGGCTTTAATTAGGACCCTTCGTTCAGAAAAGAGTTAATAAAACTACTGAGAGCTAATAGAGAGACACATTCTCTTTGTGAAGAATAAGTTCATGGATATTTTGTCGCTGTGATAATCAGCGTAGAGAGCTTAATATGGCTATGAAGTGTTGGAAACATAAGACGGGGTTACTACACAAGTAAAATGGTTATGGGAAAGTTTAGAGATACACTAAAGTCAGCATAAATTAGAAAAATATGGGATTAGAAGCCACATGGGAGAAGAAAAGATTAATGAATACAGCAGTAGAGTAAATGAGGGGAAAGTTTTGAACATAGTTTCCGTGGGGTCAGAAGAGCCATGATATACACGAGATTGCTGGGTTATAGAAGAATAAGAAAATTACCCCAGATGAAGAGTTAACATGAATTGGATCCATGTTTGGTTAGACACTGTGGATAACAGTACAATAGTAAAGGGGTGTAAGTGTGTTAATGAGAAATGAACATAGTGAGACATAGTGACATGGGGTTTTTGAGAGTCCGTAATATATGGACTGAGATCAAGTCGATTGCAAGTAGTCACAGACAGGAGTTAGGAGTAGTATAAGGTTGCTGTTGATAACGGCATAAGTAGAGGTTTTAGTAGATATGCCCATAAGAAATGGACATTAAGAGAGAATTTTTGACTGAGGTATATGAGAAAATTAGTTATGCGAGGTAATGTGGTTATGTGAGGTGATGTGTATAATGTTGGAGGAGGTCTGAAGGGATAATAGACTTTTTTGATTATGTCCTCGGGATTTGTTTTGTGGTTTACATTACAATGCGAGGTTGAGGTAAGGTAGTGTCTGTAATATATAGACACTTGGAAATGAAGAATATTTTTGATGGTTGGTATTTGATGCTGTAGATAGCAGCGTAAACTGTTACCATAATGAGTGGTACTGTGGGAGATATAATTGTTTTAGACTTTATTACATAAAGTCTCAAATGACATAGGGGGGTAAAGGGGTGTGTGATTTAGGTGAGTGTTGTTTTTTTTTGAAAGAGTTCTACTTCTTCTTTTAAATTCCGGTGGCCACCGATTCTTTGACTTCCTTTCGTGTGAAAGTGATTTCAGGTTAGTTGAAAGTGGGGAATTCGTAGTGTTGGTGATAAGAATAAGGAGTTGGTATCAGCGTTTGAAATTGTAAGCGGATTGCTTATGAAGTGGAAAAGAAGTATTTAAGAGGATGTGTTATGATGTATTGTATAAAATTGAGATTTAAATGTTATTAAAGATATGTAAATATGTTATGTTTGTTTGAAGGGCCAGAAACGAAGAAGAAGTGGGTTGATATATAGCAGGGGAAAGAGTTAAAGAATAGAGTTGGTTTGGGGAAGATTAGAGGAACTGTGTGAGGTAAGGAAAAAAGAGGGAATAGAGTAAGGGGATTAGGAGTAAAGATTTTTTCCTTTACAAGAAAAATTCTTTAATTAACATGGGGAGGTGTAACAGAAGTAGAGTATTAGGTGGGAAAGTGGGAAACGGATACAGCACGATTGAGCATCAGGGTGGAATGAGAGGAGAGATGCTCAATCGTGACGTAGTGGGTTGTCAGGGGGCAGTTTTCATCCCGGCTTGGAACTGGAAGGAAGCCATGTTGTCACCATCAAGAAAATAAACAGTCTTTGTATTAAAACCAAGTGTTGTTAGTCCTTTACACTGTTACAGGACACACACTGTTACACACACTGTTATACACACTGTTACACACACTGTTACACACACTGTTACACACACTGTTACACACACTGGCACACACACACTGTTACACACACTGTTACACACACTGTTACACACACTGTTACACACACTGTCACACACACTGTTACACATACTGTTACACACACTGTTACACACACTGGCACACACACTGTTACACACACTGTTACACACACTGTTATACACACTGTTACACACACTGTTACACACACTGTTACACACACTGTCACACACACTGTTACACACACTGTTACACACACTGTTACACACACTGTTACACACACTGTTACACACACTGTTACACACACTGGCACACACACTGGCACACACACTGTTACACACACTGTTACACACACTGTTACACACACTGTCACACACACTGTTACACACACTGTTACACACACTGTTACACATACTGTTACACACACTGTCACACACACTGTTACACACAGTTACACACACTGTTACACACACTGTTACACATACTGTTACACACACTGTTACACACACTGTTACACACACTGTTACACACACTGTTACACACACTGTTACACACACTGTTACACACACTGTTACACACACTGGCACACACACTGGCACACACACTGGCACACACACTGTTACACACACTGTCACACACACTGTTACACACACTGTTACACACACTGTTACACATACTGTTACACACACTGTCACACACACTGTTACACACACTGTTACACATACTGTTACACACACTGTTACACACACTGTTACACATACTGTTACACACACTGTCACACACACTGTTACACACACTGTTACACACACTGTCACACACACTGTTACACATACTGTTACACACACTGTCACACACACTGTTACACACACTGTTACACACACTGTCACACACACTGTTTACACACACACTGTTACACACACTGTCACACACACTGTTATACACACTGGCACACATACTGTTACACACACTGTTACACACACTGTCACACACACTGTTACACACACTGTCACACACACTGGCACACACACTGTTATACACACTGTTACACACACTGTTACACACACTGTCACACATACTGTTACACACTCTGTCACACACACACTGTCACACACACTGTTACACACACTGTTACACACACTGGCACACACATTTTCACACACACTGTTACACACATTGTCACACACACTGTCACACACATTGTCACACACACTGTTACACACACTGTTACACACATTGTCACACACACTGTCACACACACTGTTACAAACATTGTCACACACACTGTTACACATTGTCACACACACTGTCACACACACTGTCACACACACTGTTACACACATTGTCACACACACTGTTACACACATTGTCACACACACTGTTACACACATTGTCACACACACTGTTACACACACTGTCACACACACTGTCACACACACTGTTACACACATTGTCACACACACTGTTACACAATTGTCACACACACTGTCACACACATTGTCACACAAACTGTCACACACATTGTCACACACACTGTTACATACATTGTCACATACACTGTTACACACATTGTCACACACACTGTTACACGCATTGTTACACACATTGTCACACACACTGTTACACACATTGTCACACACACTGTTACACACATTGTCTCACACACTGTTACACACATTGTCACACACACTTTTACACACATTGTCACACACACTGTTACACACATTGTCACACACACTGTTACACACATTGTCACACACACTGTTACACACATTGTCACACACACTGTCACACACATTGTCACACACACTGTCACACACATTGTCACACACACTGTTACACACACTGTCACACACACTGTTACACACATTGTCACACACACTGTTACACACACTGTCACACACACTGTTACACACATTGTCACACACACTGTTACACACATTGTCACACACACTGTTACACACATTGTCACACACTGTTACACACATTGTCACACACACTGTTACACACATTGTCACACACACACTGTTACACACACTGTCACACACACTGTTACACACATTGTCATACACACTGTTACATACATTGTCACACACACTGTTACACACACTGTCACACACACTGTTACACACATTGTCACACACACTGTTACACACATTGTTACACACATTGTCACACACACTGTTACACACACTGTCACACACACTGCCACACACACACACTGTCACACACACAATCACACACACACTGTCACACACACACACTGTCACACACACACTGTCACACACACACTGTCACACACAATGTCACACACACACTGTTACACACACACTGTCACACACACACACACACTGTTACACACACTGTTACACACACTGTTACACACACTGTTACACACACAGTTACACACACTGTCACACACACACACTGTTACACACACACTGTCACACACTGTCACACACACACTGTTACACACACACACTGTTACACACACTGTCACACACACTGTCACACACACTGTTACACACACTGTTACACACACACTGTCACACACACTGTCACACACACACACTGTTATACACACTGTCACACACACTGTCACACACACACTGTTATACACACTGTCACACACACTGTCACACACACACTGTTGCACACACAGTTACACACACTGTCACACACACACACACTGTTATACACACACTGTTACACACACACTGTTACACAGACACTGTTACACACACTGTCACACACACTGTCACACACACACACTGTTATACACACACTGTTACACACACACTGTTACACACACACTGTCACACACACTGTTACACACACTGTTACACACACTGTCACACACTGTTATACACACTGTCACATACACTGTCACACACACACTGTTATACACACTGTCACAAACACTGTCACACACACTGTCACACACACTGTTACACACAAACACTGTCACACACACTGTCATACACACTGTTACACACACTGTTACACACAAACACTGTCACACACACACACACTGTTACACTCACTGTGACACACACTGTCACACGCACACTGTTACACACACTGTCACACACACACTGTCACACACACACACTGTTACACACACACTGTCTCACATACACACACACTGTTACACACACTGTCACACACACACTGTCACACACACTGTTACACACACTGTCACATACACACTGTCACACACCCACACTGTTGCACACACTGTCACACACACTGTCACACACACTGTCACACACACACTATCACACACACTGTCACACACTCACACTGTTAAACACACACACACTGTTACACACAAACTGTTACACACACACACTGTTACACACACTCTCACACACACTGTTACACGCACTCTCACACACACACTGTCACACACACTGTCACACACACTGTCACACACACTGTCACACACACACTGTTACACACAGACTGTTACACACTCTGTCACACACAGACTGTCACACACACACTGATAGAAACACACACACATTGATAGAAACCTAACCTTTAATCCTCACGTTCAAGCGCTCACTAAACAAACAGCGAAAAAAGTCTACCAACTTGCCAAAATTAAAAATTTCCTTGATGAGGACACAAGGAAAATATTCTATACGTCACACATACAGACACATTTTGACTACTGCTCTACAATCTGGGACGGTTGTTCCAATTCAAGCACCAAGCGACTTTACTCACTCCAGAAACGGGCCATGAGATTAATTTATAGCAAACATTTAACTGAAAATCCTAGCCTGCATAAACGCCTTCAGTTACTACCACTCCGCAAACGTCTGCTTTTCAATAAGGCCAAACTAATTCACAAAATCCTACATCGGAATGCCCCAAACTACCTTTGGCCATTGTTTGAATATAATGCTAGACACAGTAAACGATTACATTTATTACACCTTCCGAAGCCTAGGATAGACTTATACAAAACAAGCTTAACGTACTCTGCAGCTCAGCTGTGGAACAATCTTCCACATGAAATAAAAGACATCATCAATCCCTATACATATAATCGCAAATTATTTGAACACTATCTCAGTACGGATTACCTTCCCCCTTAATAATAGAAGTAATAATATAATAAAACCCTAGTATAACAGCCAGTCCCCTTTTGGTAGGCCAGTATATTCCACGTAGCTAATAAATGCCACACCAGTTATTACTATTACTGAGTCGTGTAGTATTTATTTTTAATTTTTCCACATGCCTTTATAATGCATATATTTTATATTGTTGCTGTTTTCAGTTAGCCTTGAATGATGTGTGAATGGTATAATGTATGAAAGAGAGTGACAAAAGGGCAGAATGTTAGACGGGCCTGCGTGCCCAATTCTTAACCCTTTCAAAATAAAGTTTTGTTGTTGTTGTTGTTGTTGTTGTCGCACACACTGTTACACACACTGTTGCACACACTATCATACACACTCTGTTGCACACACTATCAAGCACACACTGTCACACACACTGTTACACACACACTGTTACACACACACTGTTACACGCACACTGTTACACACAGACTGTCATACACACACTGTCACATACACTGTTACACACTGTCACACACAGACACTGTCACAGACACTGTCACACACACTGTCACACACACTGTCACACATACTGTCACACACACTGTCACACACGCACACTGTTACACACTCTGTCACACACACACACTGTCACACACACTGTTACACACACTGTTTCACACAAACTGTTACACACACACAATCTCTCACAATAGTCACACACAGTTACACACACACACTGTCACACACATACAGTCACACACACACACAATCACACAAACACTGTCACACACACAGCCAAACACTGTCACACACACAGTCACACAAACACAGTGACACACACTCACAGTCTCACACACACACATACAGTCTTACACACAGTCACACACATACACAGTCACAAACACACACACTGTCTCACACACACAGTCACACACACAGCCATACACACACACACACTGGCACACACACAGTCACACACACACTGTCACACACACACTGTCACACACACACACACTGGCACACACACAGTCACACACACACTGTCACACACTGTCACACACACTATCACGTTCAGACACACACACACACACACACACACACTGATACAAACAGTCGCACACATGGTCACACACAGTTACACGCACTGTCACACATAGTCACACACACACACACTATCATACACACAGTGACATACACACTATCTCACACACATTGTCACACACACAGTCTCACACACACAGTCACAGCACTCAATCACACAGTCACACACAGTTACACATACACTGTCACAAACACACTTACACACACTGTCTCTCTCTCACACACACACACAAACACACACGGCCTCTCTCTCTCTCTCTCACACACACACACATTGTCACGCACACACACACACACACACACACACACACACACACGCGCGCGCGCATATTAATCATACATTCGTTGTGCCCACAGTTGCGGTTCAGTCCACATTGACCACGACCCTACGACCTGCTATCTTCAGTACAACAAGACTGAGGTTTACCCAGAATGCTGCTTCCCTGACGTCGTGTGTGCTGGAGACAAAGGATTCGATGAAATAAATCATAAATCTGGTTGGCTGAGTGCCCCGTCTCTTTATTTGAACTTGATGTGTGAATATGATGTGTGAACAATCGAATGCAGTGACAAGTGTGTAAATGGTTCAGGGCCAAACAAACAAAAGTAGATTTGGACCAAACATGGCACACCATCAAGTGCATAAGAAGTATAATGTAAATTTCCGTTCACTGAGCATTGAAGTTTCGGAAGATATTACTAAACAAAACAAATAGCACGATGACCTTAGTATGGCGATATATAGTCCCTATGTACTAATGCGAGGTCATATTTGCCAATATATTATCCTTCGGCATTGAATCGGTTAATACTTTCCTTGTTGAGCAAGCAAGAGTTGTTGCGCTCAAGTCAATAAACGTAAAGTAAAGGATTCCTTTACATGCCATGTAGAGGTGTGGGTATGTGGTGCAAGTCCCATTATTTTAGACCAATATCGGCACTTGTTGAGTGATGCTGGATATAACGTTGCTTTTACTTCCCATACACGTTTCTGGTATCAGCTTTTTAGCTGTGTCAACCAGAGAGCAAAGATCCATTACAACAATCAATAAACCATTTACTTTCAAATCGCCTGCAGCTGACTTCGAACCGGGTGTGTCAGGATTGCGAATCTGCGTAAGCTACTGCTAGGTCACCTCAGAGATACACGCAGTCAGGTGACTGTCGTATATTTTGAAGGGACTGGCAATCACTAAAGTGTATGACCCATCTCTGTTAAAGGAAGCTGGGCCCCATCCTCTTCTTATATGTAAATAGATCAAGAATACGACCCTTGAAAGATTTACAGACTCGGATTTCTTTAATTGTCTAAGGGTGTGTGGTCCTCTTTTAATAGAAAAAGTAATCACTAGGTTTGTCCCCTGTCTTTCCACCTGGAATTTAATGGTATTAGCTCACGAACCCCCTTCTTCCATCTTAAGAAATTGTCTGAAAGACTTTCTCAATAAGAATCAGGTGCAATATAACATGGATTTGGAACAGTTAAAGATGAAGAGTCTCCTGTTCTCTTTCCTTAATTAAGAATTCATCTTATGTGAATGTGTATTTGTTAATTAAACATTAAACAAACACAAGTGAGCATTGACCACATGTTTTACACAATAAGATAGAGATACCACAGATAGTTTGGACTGACAAATTAAATGGAAGAGATATTCACATTTAAAGAAATTTATTGACTGGGCCAGTGTCTTTTGGCCTATTGACATTTTCTTTTTCCATCAGCTGTTGACATTTACAGAATGAAATAGAAAAATCTTTCATAGGACCAAATATAGTCAGTCAATAAATAATAACATTCATTGTATAGTGAGATGTTTTAACTACCAAATGTTGTATAGTTAAGTTCTTCTACATATAACCATAAATCAAGAAATCAGTTCCTGAGAGGGTGAAGTTTGTGTGAGTGATAAGAAAACCTGGTGTGATGAGATGTGGATAAGCCTGGGTCCATGGTCTGATGGATCCACTTCAGGTTGGGCCAGTTTAGCTTCACTGAAGGCTTCTCATTCTCTGCTTAAGGCTGGAGTCATCTGCCATCACAGGTGCTGATCATCTCGTTCACTCATCTTCCCTCTTTTTGGTTAGGTGTGGCACCAAGACATCACTGTTTAAAATTCATACAGGTATGTATAATCCTTTACAGCATGTTCATAGTGTAAACACAACATAACAAAACAAAAATGATAAGATCAGAAGAAGTATTGTTGTGTTACTTTGGGGTGGGTCAGAGATTATTACACTGGATGCAGCTTCTGTTGTCTGGTACCTGCTGTATGCATTTCCTCAGTGGACCTGTAGTTCAGTGAGTAGTGTACAGTCAGACACAGATAAGAGTGATAATGTGATGTTCCTTGAATCATTGTAATCAAGCTGACAGGCAAGATCAAGACAAGGATGAGATGCATTTGTATAAATGGCATACATTTAAACATCCACATTACTCTATTTGTTCTACATTGTGTATATAATTGTTTATCTGTACTTTCCAAGGCAACTACTTGTCTTCCTCTTCTTATTCTAAATCATTTCCTTGTTCCTGCTGTTGTGGTGTGGAGTTGCGTGGTGTGAAGTGTATTGTGTTGAGTTAACTTCTGTTGTGTGGGGTTCCATAGCTTGTACTAATTGTCCTCACATCTACATCAGTTAATATGAGTTTAACTCATCTAGTGTGCTTTTATTGTGGTTCATGTCCAACATACAGAATTTCTGATGTGTATTTGTTACAAAATGTAATCTATACAAGGTCATGACACAATATATTAGAAAAAAAGTTATTACTTAAAGTACTTTTCCCTAATACTCTCCTCCTCTCTGTCTACTTATACTTCTCCTACATCTTTTACCAGTGTACATCATGTCCATTCTGTTGGCGATCACAGTTGGCTATAGACCAAGGTAATTTTCACCCTTTAGTCTGAGCAGATTAAGTAGGTCGGCTATCACAAATGGCGTTTGTGAACGTAAACCTATTTTAAGCAATGCAGTTGATGTAGTGCGTTGTCTAAATAAAATCTGACACATGAATAAACTAATTTCTATCAAATACTATTTGTTTCAATTCGTAAAGAGAAAAGGAAGAGTATAATTCCTGTTTCAGTTCTTTACATTGCAAAATAGACAGAATTAAGTACATTTTTAAAGCGAGGTAGTGTTTCGTTTGCACCAGCTGACTGTCTCTGCAGAAGCGTTTTCTAGAAGTTTTTGATGAAAAGCATTTGAGTGCATTGGAAATTTCACCTCATACATTATTCTGTGATAGATTATAGTCATATGCACATAGTGAAGTTGTTAGATGTAGTGTAGAATGTCAGAGTTTTGCAGTTTGAGAAATTATAAGATGTCGGTTTCGCCGGGGAATTGGCGCTGGTATTGAAGTTGCGGTCGGCAGTTTTTCACATTTTCAGAGATTTATTTTATCAAAAATACAATTCATTGGACGCACAACACTGGATACCTTTACTTTATACATCTTGGTACCACTTAGATCTGAGAATTTACAAGCTTACCTCAGACCAGATCAAACTGCCTGTTGTAAAAGTTTGAAAGTTGGACAACACATAGCTTTGGCGACTGCTCGCTTGCTCTGAAGTCGTAGAAGTGCGCAGTTTTATTAAAGCGGCGCCCAAGCTGGGGGACGCTATATCCACGTGATGTGTCTCTACCATTCATATTCTATTCTGTTGACGCTAACTTTTCTATTATTATCCTGGCATCTGTCTGTCATTAGTGTGGCTTAGTGATTTCGATTCTCTATCGTGCTGTAATTGTTTTGATAATCTCTGGGTTGGTGTGAAACGTTGACGCGCTGTAAAATGATGGATAGTGAATATGTGACAGTGACCATATATAACATTGTTAATAATGCTCTTGGTGGTAGATTACCTATGGGCAAGGGAGAGGTGGTCGCGCACCTGTAGGACCAGGTGGAGAAGGCTGAGGAACAAATTGAGAACCCGTATGTGGAAAGAGTGGTTAAAACTGAGAGGGGAGACAAAGGGAACTGTCAATCAGATAGCGGTGGGAACGATTAGTAGCATGACTCCTCGCTGGCTGTTGAACGAGGGGACATAGTGCTTATGGGAATGTCCTGAGTGCAGTGATGTCGGTTCTTAGCTCAACTCAACTCAATGATAATAACATTAGAAATGGCAGAGGGAAGCGCACGACCATTTACACTAGCTATGACTTTCATAGTTTCTGCTTTGTCAATGATAGTAGCAGTAGAGAGATGCAGGATAATAACACACACATAACACACACATAACACACACGCACACATACACATATATGAAGGCGGTGTGGGGTGGGAGGCGATGATGTGAGGTAGAGAGAACAACGTTTGCGCAGTACTTTCGACTGCAGTAATGTATCAACCATGTCGCTCTTTCGACCCACTTCATCTCTTAACTCCTCAACCACCAACGTATCACTGTACTGCACGACTACGTTAGCAACACTCCTGCCCTGAGGCCACATTTCTGAACTCATATCAACTGGTTGTTTCGCATATTTTCTTGCATGGACTGCACCTATTTCTGACGCCATCACCAATCCAGCCCATCTTATGGCTAAGCCTTTACTGCTGAGAAAAGTTGCTGAAGGATCTTGCGATACCCTCTCCTCTGCCATCCTCCTGCTAAAAATCTCGTAGCTGTGCAACAAACCAGTTTCTAGGGATCACTGGATCCAAAGGAACCATGCCACCACAAACTGATGGGCTCCGCAGACACAGTGGAAGAAATCCCTTACGGCTGGCTCCCCAGTGTTCTGTCTGACAACAATGAAAGCTGTAATTAGCTCCACCATGCTGCGCTGCTCCCTCTTGCCTAGACTTAAAGTATGGTCTGTAGCATCTCTTCGCGGTCACTACAAGTTGACTGAAGCTTTAGTTCCCTTCTAACGCTGGTATCAATGCTCTCTCGGGGGGGGGGGGGGGGGGGGTCGGTCAAATGAAAACATTAAAAGTGTGATGATTGACTGACTGACTGGCACCTTGCCGTCTTGACAGACAATAGTTTGTAAAATGGAGATATACCTCTCCATAACACAAAGCCCGGGCTAAATGTACAGACCAAGTGTTGCCCATGCAGCATGATTCTTCTCTCGGCCTGCCTAGTGTACTCCAGAGGAAAGGTAACACCAATACATCTGGAACAAGACAAGCTGCAGAAGCTGCCAGATCAGTAAAGCAATGCTCTAACTGTCCGCCTGTCGGAGCTTTAATCCTAGACCAACTGCCAACCAAGGCTTAGGGCCTGGTCTGCCCTGCCAGGACATTTAGTCTTTAGGCTGCATTTCCTCGCACTAGGATAAGGCTTTTACCCTCCCAATTGAGCTCCTCCGCCCGAAGCCTTTGGCACAATATGGGGTGTCGGGTTTGGTAAGCGTCGCCCAACATTCGGCGCTAACAGAAAGCAGGTAGTACCGTCTACTGTCATACGGTAGCTCAGACATATCTAACTAAGACCTGACACATAAAAAAATAAAAAAGTGAAACAGTAAAGATATTATATCATCGCATACAGTGAAGAAACTAAAGTTAAGCCTCCCTACATCTAAACTCGAGAAACAACTATATTATGGATGAATTATGTTTGTGCCAAAGAAAGTTATCATCAAAAGGTCACAAATTTGGCACGCAAACCCGTCTTACATTTGACACTTCCAACCACTCATCTTTCTCACATCACATTTGTGTGAATATATATATATATATATATATATATATATATATATTATATATATATATATATATATATATATATATATATATATATATATATATATATATATATATATATATAATATATATATAAAATACAATGTCTGTCTGTATGTATGTATGTTATTTATGCGTTCGCGAACGGTTCATCCGATTGAGATGAAATTTTCTACACGTCGTCTTCTCATTCCCGTGCTGCCAACTGTCATAGTTTGTTAGTGTACAAACAGTTATTTACTTAATATTATTTAATATTTTAATTTACACTTTAATTTATATATAGCGAGGGCACATAACTTTTAAAAGCATTGCTATATATGTAAAATTGTTGCATATTTCTCAAATAGGTGGACCTTTTCGCTACAGTTATCTACAGGCATATGCGTTATAATCCTCCTCCTCCCCTCCTCATCCTCCCCCTCCTCCTCCTCCCCCTCCTCTTAGACAGACAGACAGACAGACAGACAGACAGACAGACAGACAGACACAATTGAATTGAATTGAATTGAATCGATCTTTATTTTCAAAGGGTAACAAATTGGGCGCGTAGGCCCGTATTACATTCGGCACTTCCAATCTCACATCTTTCGTTCATCAACAGTGCATGATGCATTCACATAGGGAAAAAAACACTGTCAAATGATTGTTGTAAGCATACACAATGCATATTCTCATGTTATGTGACACATCCCCCCTCCCACACACACATCCCGTACCAACTCACATACACATTCCCCACCTACTCACACATCACCCACCCATACCCACACATCCCCCACCCACCACACATCCCCAACTCAACACACACCCCCCACTCACCAAACATCCCCCACTCATCCCTCCACCCACTCACAGATCCCGCCACCAACCCAGACATCTCGCACCCACGCTCACACCCATTCCTCATCCACCCGCACGCATCTTTCCACCTACTCCCACATACCGCAATCCGCTCAAGCTCACCCACACACACATGCTCCACCCACCCACATACCCGCCAACCACACACACATATCCCTTACCCACTCACAAATCAACCACCCATACCCACACATCTTTCCATGCAAACACACATTTCTCCGCCCACCGACACATTTCACAACCACCCACACACCCCAACAACCACACACATCCCCCATCGACACACATTCCCCCACCAACACACACATCTCCCACGCAAACACACATCCCCCACACAGACATCCCCCCACACACACACACGCTCACTCACACACAGACGCTCACTCACACATACACACACACACGCACACACACACTCACACACACGCACGCACACGCACACACACACGCACGCACGCACACTCACACACACACAC
>JACEFZ010026679.1:217500-240000 GCA_014155875.1 Cepaea nemoralis
ACAGATAGATAGATAGATAGATAGATAGATATCGGTCGGCCGGTCGGTCGGTCGGCAGGCAGGCAGGCAGGCAGGTAGGCAGATAGATAGATAGATAGATAGATAGATAGATAGATAGATAGATAGATAGATAGATAGATAGATAGATAGATAGATAGATAGATAGATAGATAGATAGATAGATAGATAGATAGATAGATAGATAGATAGATAGATAGGTTTTCTCAGTCTATGTCGCATCCAGTGCTAGCGTCATTTCTTCACCTCTCAGTTCACTGGTATTTGTCTAGTTCTGTTCATGAGCTCCACATTGATGATTCTATCAAACCATTTTAGTTCTTTGATTACGCGTGTCGTCATTTGGAGGTGACAGGTTCAAATCTCGTTCGGTAACTATAGCTTTCAATTTTTATGTTGTCTAGTGCGTCTCCTAGTCTCTAATTCACACCCCTTACTTCTATGAGCGCCTAATCATACGTGTGTATTTATTTATCATCAATTAATGAATGTTTACCCGTTGCTGCTTCAGTAGTTCTCAGTGTGTCTAATCCATACAGTAATTCTGATTTAAAATTATACCTGAATGTTCTAATTTTGATGATAAGTATGATTTTTTTTTTACTTTCACAAATGTTCTAGTGCCGTAAAAGCTCCTGTAACCTTTCGCATTCTTATTTGTTTGTTCGCCATATTTGCTCACATTACTCTTAACTAGGTGTATGATTCCGTCTCACGAAGTGACGTTTCATCGAGTTAGATCAGGTAATCATTTGCTGGATTTATTCTCATTACACTGCTTTTCTGTCCTAAACCTGCGACTGGCCTAGCAAGCCGGCAGGGGATCTTCACACTGCTTGTAGAAAAACTAAGAAGTATAAACGGACTGACCCAAACGTATCAAGAAGAGATAAGATAAGAAATGAAGAAATCAGGACTAAAGTGAGGGTTATGGCAGCACTAGATTTTATTAGAAAGCAGCAAGTCAAATGGTTTGGCCATGCAAGTAGGTTACCAGTCAACATCATACCACAACAAGCAATGATGTACAGACCAGATGGAAACAAAGGAAGAGGCCGACCACGTAAACGTTGGATGGAGGGAATAGCAGAGTCCACGAGAATATCGATACATGAAGCCCTTAACCGGGCATTCTCACGATGTTTATACTTCACCTCGACACCGCAAGGTACAAGAGGAACATGATGAGATGAGATGAGATGAATGCGCTGTTAATCTCTCTAGATGTTAATACTAATTTAATGCTGTTGAAAGCATTTTTGGCACATTCCTATTCTCTTTTTTTATTTCTATTTCTTCTTCTTCTGCTGCATTCGTCTGGAATGTTGTTTTAGACGTAATTGCGTTGTGCCTGTATACAGTTTGTTGTTGTTGTTGTTTCTTTTTTTTTTGCATATCCTTTTCAGGACATCGCTGTCAACATCAGCTCTTTCAGCTGTATGTTGATCTCTTGGCAAGATTACGCGCAGTAGTTTGCCATTGCTTTCTGAGCGACCGGCTCCATACTCTCATAAGTCACTGGCGTGACTCGAATCACTTCCAATCTGTTTACAGTAGAGCTGCGATATTTGAACCTTTTGGCAGACACATCCGTCTTCTTCAGGCATTTGTTGGTCGGATTACCTTCCCGTGTGATTTATATTTCACTTCTATCATCATCTGTTAATACATGTCTAAGATAGGAGAAACTTGCTACTAGTTCAAGTATTTCCCCGTTTACTTTGATGTTCTTTTATGATCTTTCCTTTCCACTACTAATTATCATCGTTTTCGTTTTTGATGTTAATATCTAAAAGCAACACTATGCCTGTTTACTTGTTCCACAAGGTTTTGTAACTCTTGCTCCCTTTCTGCTTCGAAATGTCATATGTCCAAGTATGTTATAATTAATTCCTACTCTCTTTTATGACCAAGGGAAATAACTGGCGTCTATAGAGCTTGATTGTAATAAAATTATGTCTCCCATTATACAAGACCTAGAAAAACTGGGAATGAAGAAAGTTGATGAAAGAAATAAAGAGGAGACAAGTGAAATATTTTGGCCACGTTAAAAGACATGATCCTCTTATAAAAATCATACTGGAAGGCAAGGTTGAGGGCAAGTGAGCAAGAGGTAGACAATATAATATAGAAGTCCTTTTAGAGTAAGCAACGAACAACTGGGAGGCTACTGAACCTAGCAAGTCTTCCTCGGGACCAGTCCTTCATCATCATCCATTGCCTTGCTGGCTGGCGTGGGTGATCATGCATCTCCACAAATTGCGATCTCCGACGGTATGGATCAATTCGTGTGTTGACTCCCGTCCATGCCATGAAAGAAGACTACCAAGAATATTCTCAGGCTGTCTTTCTCTATCTCTCTTTCCGCAACTCCTTCCAGTTGTCAGAACATGTTCCAGTTTTTGTCTTCTCATAACGTGGCCAAAAGACAATGACTGTTTTTTTTCCCTGATGTTTGTGATAAGTTGTCTTTGCGACTCAGCTTCCCTTATAACGTCCAGACTTATCATTTTTGCTGACCAATTCATTTTCATCATTCTTCTATAAAACCACATCTCCAAGGCTTCCCGAAATTTTTCGCCTGTTTACTAATTGCCAGGATTTGCAGCCGTATGTTAAAACTGGTTCTATATAACATGCAAGGAATCTTTTTTCTAACTTTCAAGGACAATGACTTATTGCACAAAACGTTCTTCATTTGATAGAGTGCAGTTTCTGCTTGTCCTATTATGTTCTTTATATCAGCGATGCATCTTCCGTCTGATGTTATCCATGCGCCTAAATATCCGCATGTCTGCCTTTGCCCCAGAATAACGTGATTTACTTTAAATGATCATATAGGCACAGTATGTTTCTTTCATATCACCAAGACTTCTGTCTTTTTATTATTCAAACTAAGAACCATGTTTTTTGTTTGTTTTTTTTTTATTATTTTTTTTTTATTTTTAAACTTTCTGTCATTTAAATGTCACTATCATTTACTGCCAATATAGTACCTTGCGGTATATGGCAGAGGGGTCTTTGAGCCTAAGGAAGTAAGGCCGCCTGGCTAGAGCATCGCCGCGAACTGTGCAGGTTAGGATTTTGTTTTTGCCCCCGACAGAAAAAAATCCCCCACCTTACCGAGGATTCGAACCCGGGTCTCCCGAAGGAGAATCCGGCATTCTAGCCACTTTGTCAGCCGCTCCTCTTTTTACCAATTCCAATTCCAACTTTAAAAAAAAAAAAAAAATCAAACTTCGGTCTCGTTTAACGTGACTCCTCAGCGTTGGTTATTGTTGAGATCTGTGGTTTTTGTGGGTTTTTAAACCTGTTTTTGCCTTGTGCGCTTTTACGAATGAGTCCTACCTCGGATTGGTTGCATAAGCGTTTGTGTCTGTGACGTCAGCTGGGGGACTGGTCGGCTGCTATCCTTTGTGCCTGTCTCTTCTTGTGGTTTTCGTTGTTGGTCAGGCTTCTAGCTCGTCTGGCTGCAGTCCTTATAAGGACTTTTTATTTGGTCTTTTTGCCTCCTTTTTTGTGTATTGTCTGTTGGAGCTTTTCGATGTTTTCGTTTTCCCCCTTGCCCTTTTTTCACTTTCCATTTTGAGTTTCTGTTGCCTTTCGATTTCTTTCTCCGCGGTCAGCCATGGGATCATATCTCCGTCTTCTATATAGTACGTATAGCCGGGTCAGTCCTCAACGTCAGTGTCTATCTGGGTATACTACGGGTTTCCTGAGTTTCTTGGGCTTCTTCTTTTCTTTCTCTTCCCAGTGCCTTCTGAATTCCTAGTGCCTGAGTTCCTCCAATTTTGCCGATTCTAGGCACTCCTCCATGGTAGGTAGAAGTGGGTATTCTGTGCCGCCTTCAGAGATCCGGCGGGATAGTGGTTCCCTCTTGGGCGTCGTGGTTGGGCTGCTGGCCTTAGCTTGCGGTTCCGGCTCGGTCTTTTGTTGTGTTTCATCTTGCGGCTTCTCTGTGATCTTTTCCATGGCTTCTGTTGGTTGGTTTTGGGTTAGCACCCCTTCAGTTCTTAGCATCTCTCTTTCTGCTTTGATTGCTTGTCGGATCTCTTCATTCTTCTTTGTCATCTCCGCCATGTGTTCCACCTCTTGTTTGATGCTTTGCTGGATCTCATTTATTTCAGCAAGCAGTGTTTCATTGTCTCTGGTTGGTGCCGGTGTTTGAAGTAGCTTGATTTGTTTCTTTAGCTCGTCAATCTGGCTTTGTAGTTGTGATCTTTCGGCTTGTGAGACGTACGTGGCTGCCTCGAACCTCCACATTGCATCCTTATATGGTGTCTTTGTGGTAATTGCGATCTTTAAGGCGTCTCTGTGTCTTTGCAGGTACGGACAGCACAAGTATCTTGTTCCATGTTTGCCCAGGCAGTTGGCGCACTTTCTTTTATTGTTGGGTGCTCGGAAGTCCATGTCCTGTTTGGCCAGCGGACACTCCTTGAAGGTGTGGTGATCGGCGCAGTATCGACAGGTCTCTGTCTTACTGCGACATGTTGCTCTGCTGTGGCCGGCCCTCTGGCATCTTGAACATTGATTGACTCTTGGGATGAATCTCTCTGGCTGTTGCATTTTCTTGTTGATGGATACTGTTGTCGGCATCTCGTTGCCCTCTGTCGTCACCACCGCAAGGTTGTGGGACTCTTGGAGTAGGCGAGGAGCCGCTCCGCCTTCAAGAATCGGATGTGGAGATTCTCTTCTTGTAGCTGCTTCAGGATTTCTTCGTCTGTAGCTCCACATTGGATACGCTTGACAAGCCCACTCTGATTGTCGGTGAGTCGGTGTTCCGACTCTGGTGTCTTTCTCCCTCTCTGCTTCTCAGTAGGTTTGGCTCTTGTTTGTGGTGGGTTGTCGTCGTCCTTTCCTCGTGGTAGCTTCGTTAGAGGTTGCTTGAGGTTCTTGTTGTCTGTTGCAGCTCGCAGGTAGATTCTCTCCGCTCGTCTTCTTGTCGGCTCCCACGTTGCACATCTTGGATGCCACGTGTCATTTGGTATTCTTGCCACGTGTCATTTTTCCCCGTATCAGGTTACTTGACTTGTTCAGGTGACGTGTCTTAGTAACGCTCGCAGTTGCGAATACGTCGTCTGCGGCGGACGCTCTTTTTACTTTTTACAACCACTTTATCTATCATTTCCTGTAGATCGTTCTGACTTGTTTCTATCAAGACTGTGCCATCAGCATAACGTAAGTTATTTATATTATGTCCACCATATTTACACAGAAATGTTAATTCTAAATAAACTATAATGTCTGTTTGCAAAAAAAGTTCTCGACCAATTGTTGATATATAAGGGGCGTTATATAAGTTGATATATAAGGGGCGTTAATTTGAAACCCGTTCCAATGGCTGTATTACAATAGCATGAAAGAAACATTAACAGGTGTGGTAGAATTAAATAAAGCATTCATTTTGAATGAATTATGCACAATGAGTTGGTCAGAAGAAGTCGCTGTAGACATTCAGGTCTGCATCTGTGTGAAATTGTTGCCCCTTGAGAGCTGTTGTTTAGAGGTCCGAACAAATGAAAATCACATGGTGGCAAATCAGGACTATAGGCTGGGTGTTGCAGAATTTCCCACTTCTTCCTTGATAATGCTTCCTGCACAATCTTTGCGACATGCGGACGAGCTTTAACATGCAACAAAATCACACCGCGAGAAAGCATGGCGGGTCGTTTATTCTTGATGACTTTTTGCAACTTGTCTAGTGTTTGCAAGCAGTGGGTAGAGTTGATGTTGACACCAGGTTCTTTAAAGTCGGCCAACAATAGACCTTCATGGTAAAAAAATGCGCTCAGCATAACCTTGCCAGTGGAAACCTGTAACTTGAATGTTTTGGCTTTTGGTGATCCAGCATGCTTACATTGCATGCTCTCTCTTTTGCTGCTCGGCTCAAAGTAGTGACACCATGATTCATCGCCTGCCACAATGCGGAAGAGAAATTTCATAACCTTCCACTCTGTAATGCAGGAAGTGGTTCAAACGCCATGCCATGCCTTCCGCTTTTTGGTGGTCGGTCAACATCCGTCGTACCCACTGTGAACACACCTTCCGATATTGCAGTTACTTACGAACGACCCTTTGAATTGTCCCAATTGACACATCAAATTCTTTCACTAGCGAACGTGTGCTTCGACAACGGTTCATCTGTACTGTTGCATCTATTTTGGCGATGGTGTTTTTTTTTTTCCTGTTGCAACAATATGCGCTTGACCCGGCAGTCGAAGTTCTGACGTGAACTGACGTCCTTTCCGAAACATTCGTTCGACACACATTTGTTACCGTACACTGCCTGCATTCTTCAATGAATGTCCACTGGTCGACATCCTTCAAATGAAAGAAACTGAATCACCACTCTTTGAGCTTATTTGGACGGATTTTCGATCAACCCGCCCATTTTCTCAATGGTCAGAAACAGAACCTATGCATCATGGGACGATAAGCACTTGCTCTTTTATTCATTGGTCAGTACTTATCACATGACTATGACATGATTATGTTCTTCTTCTTCTTCTTCGTTCATCCGGAGTTTTTTTTTTCCGGATGTGATTGCGTTGTGCCTGTTTACAGAAGAGCTGCGTTCTTGCGCCGTTAGGCCGACACATCCGACTTCTGCGGGCATTTGTTGACCGGGTTAACCTTCCCGGGGTTTCTTAGGACGTTTGACTCTCACTGGTGTGGTGTTATCTCCCATCCTAGCTGGCCCATATAGAACAGCCAAAGACATCCTGGTCAGCCCTCAAGGGAAGGCAGGGGCAGACCATGGGCATTCCCCGCCATCCAGGGAGGCTTCCATAATTGCAGAGCCAACACACAGTGCTCTGGTACTGGGCTCACCCAAGGAATCGTCACGTCCTGCACATGGCTGCTTAGCCTCACTTCCGTATATTGGGCCTTCCGTTCACCATAGGCTGTTCTTCCGGAAACCAGAAGAATGCAGTGTGCAGATGACATCCACACAGTGAGCTTTCGACTCGGACTTTCCGCGCAATGGATTTGCTATCCAAGCAATATTCCATTTCGTGCCACTAGGACACTTTTTCCACCTTATTTGAAGCCCACACAGTGAGCTTTTGATTCGGACTTTCCACGTAATGGATTTGCTATCCGAGCAATATTCCATTTCATGCCTCTGGGAGGCTTTTGTAACCGACATACCTGTGGTATGAAGTGTGGCAGTCTGAATACTTCTTCATACACCTTTAAATGTCAACCTGTATGTAGTTAAAGTAAGCTGCGGTCAACTTGAGCTTGTTGATATCTCCATAGAGCTTGTCCTCAAATGAAGCAGGTGTGGGCCAAAATATCTTTCTCTGTTCTGCATATATTGGGCAATCCTGCAGCAAATGTTTTGCTGTCATTTTTTCCAGTTCTACAATTACATTCATCGGTATCTCCTATTTTTAGTTTATTGAACAAGTGGTATTTCAGCCTGTTATGTCCTGTGCGGAGTCTGAAGATTGCTACTTGTTCTCTTCGGTCGAGTTTGTAATATGCATCATCCTTCTGGTGGCCTGGATGCTCTGATTCCCATTTGGTTTTATAGGTGCTTTTTATCAACCTCTTTGCCTCATTGTAAGTTATGTCTATGTCAGGCTGTGGTAGTCGTCCTCCCTCTTTTGCCAGTCTGTCAGCCTCTTCATTTCCAGGTATACTGCAATGTGATGGGATCCACTGTATTACAACTTTTTTGGATTTCTGGCTTAGACCATGGAGTGCTGCTCTTAGGTCAGCTATTTCTGTGCTGTTATTGCTCTTCAGTATTGAGACAGCTGACTTTGCATCTGTGAAGATAGCTATTTGCTTCTCTTTATTTTCCTCCATCAAGAGCATTTCTGCTGCAGTTTTCAGAGCCTCTACCTCTGCTTTGAAGTTACTTGAAAACTTTCCAGTTGCCACTGAATGTGTTTTTTTCACTCCATTTTTTAAATTTAGGAGAATTCCTCCTCCTCCATTCTCTATTGAATTTTTGGCTGATCCATCTGTATATGCATGGGTCCAATTGCTGCTTGGGTAATGTTCTTTTATGTAGTTTAGGGTTATTTCTCTTCTTTCGGTTTCATGCTGAGTGTTCTTTTTCTCAATACCAGGAATGTTTTCTATCATCTCAGGCAGTTGCTGCTGTCTCCAAGCTGGGAAGTTGTGTGCATAGTAAATGGGCTTGACTGTTGATATGTTAAGTATGGGATCTGCCCTAATCTTTCGTTTTGCAGTTTCTACAAAGTTGCTACGCTTCAGTCTTCCCTTTCCAAAACCATTAAACCTGTTATACATAGGGTGGTCTGTCAATCTTCTAAATTTTTCTGCTTGTTGCTGGGCTCTGCTATCTCTTCTGTCCTGCATTGGTTGTAAACAAGTGATCTTTTCTAGTTCATTAATAGGCGTTGTCTTCAGGCTTCCAGTTATGATTCGCATTCCTTGGTTTTGGACTCTACTTATTTTGTAAAAGTTTGACTTAGCTGCTGTTGCCCAAGCTGCAATGCCATATTCCAGTACTGGCCTCACCCGTCCAGTATATAGCTTCTTGAGAACTTTCTCATCTGCTCCCCACGTTGTACCAGCAAGCTTTTTCATGATTGCCATTCTTTGCCTTGCTCTTGTTCGATTTTTCTCAATCTGTGTTTTTCATGTCAGGCGACGATCAAAGGTGACTCCTAGATAGTTTGGATTTTCTTCATGGCGCAATATTTTTCCATTCAATACCAGCTTAGGTTGCTGAGTTTTATTTGAGAGGGAGAACACTGTGCATGTTGTTTTCTCCTCACTTATCTTCACTAGCCATGATTTTGACCAGTCCTCTAGTGTTAATAGGGCTTGCTGTATTCTGCTGTTAGCTGTACTAATATATTCTTCAGATGTCCATATGGCTAGGTCATCTGCAAAGGAGGATGTGTGTACTCTGGCTGGAAAATTTTCAGTGATGTCGTTTATATATGCTAGGAATAATGTTGGTGAAAGAACTCCTCCTTGGGGGACACCTTGCTCCAACAGCATCATTTTGCTGGTTTGTCCTTGTACTTTTGTCCTGGCAGTTCTGTTCTCAAGGTAGTGGCTGATCCATTTGTACATTTTCCCACAAACATGCATTTTTTGCAGTTTTACTTTCAGTCCTTCCTTCCATACTTTATCAAATGCTTTTTCTAAATCTATCCAGACCGCTAGTGTGTGCGTTTTCTCTTGGAAGGCATCCTCTATTTCCTGAGCTATATAGGTTATTTGATCTTCAGTGGATCTGTACTTTCTGAATCCTGCTTGGTGTGGTGTTAATGAGTTTGTTTTCTTCCAGATGCCATGTTAGCCTGCCATTGATAATGCGTTCCATTAATTTTCCTACACAGCTAAGTAGACTGATAAGGTCGATAGCCATTTGGTTCTTCCAGGTCTTTTCCTTTCTTTGGGACTGGTACTTAGTATAGCTTCCTTCCATGCCTGTGGGACTATTCCCCTCTTCCAGCTTGTAATTTAGGACTGCTAGTAGTTTCTTTTTTGCCTTTGTCCCTAGTCCTATTAGCATTTCATTTGTGATTCCATCCTTTCCTGGTGATTTCTTCTTTTTTAGGGTATTCATTGCCTGTTCCATTTCTTCCATTGTTAGATTTGCCATCATATATTCTGCTGCTGTCTCTGTATTACTATGATGTATCTGTTTATCTTTGATTGCTTTCTTCTGTTCGGTTGTAATATCAATGTGGTTTGCACTGGCATAGTGTTCCATTAGTGCATTTGCAGCCTTTTTTCCTGTAAGCAAGGCATTTCCTTGTTTAATTGTTATTTGTTTGTTTCTAGGTCCTTCATTGTTCATGGCTTTCACTAGTTTCCATAGTTTGTTTCCATCCCTGTCAAAATTCAGGTTTTCTGTTTTTTCCCTCCAACAATCTCTTGTTGTTTGATTTACTGTTTTTTTTTTAAATATTTTGCTGAGATGGCTTTGAGAGAGATATTCGCTTCAACTGTTTGTTCTCTCTCTGCTGTCTTCCTGGCATCTTCAACTTTGTCCTCCAAACTTTGTAGTTCTTCAGTCCAGTATGGTTTGTAATTTTTCCTCGCTCCTCTTGGAATGGACTCAGTGGCTGCCTGTATTATCGCTCTGTTTAGACTTTCCACCATTTGCTTCATGTTGCCATATCGTGTATTTATGTTTTCACAATATTTGTCTGTTAGTGTGGCAAATCTGTCCCAATCTGCTCGTTTGTAATTCCAGCGGGGCAAGGGCTTTTGCTCCTGTGGAACATACTCCATATTCATTACAAGCTTGATTGGTCTGTGGTCACTACCTGCTAATTGGTCCAGCACATGGCGGTCGATTTTGTGGAGGATGTCTCCTGTGCAGAAAGCTAAGTCTGGAGTAGAAGTGGTAATCCATCTTCTGGAGTAGAAGCTCGGTGTGTCATCCGCTTTGTTGAGTAGATGGAGATTTGAGTCTATTTCCCAGTCCTCCACTTCATCTCCTCTTTTGTCAGTATCTGGGTATCCCATCTTTCTGAACGGCTATTAAAGTCTCCGACAATAATGCAATTTGTGTCAGTTATTTTCATGTTTGAGAGTGTAAGATCCTTATCTGCTGGGCTTTAAAGATTGTAAATTCTTATTTTCACGTCCTTTATCATTATATCAACACCTGTAATTTCTGTTTGGTTGTCAGAGATCACAGATACTTCGCTGCAAGGTATTGTATTTCGTGTAAGTATTAGAACTCCTCCTTTATGTCCTTCGCGGTCGAAACGTGTGGCCTGATATCCCCTGACTGAAAATTTGCGCTTGGCGTTGAGGTGTGTCTCTTGAATGCATGCCACATCTATTCTATCTTTATGAAGACGCTGTGTCAGGGATTCTTTCTTGTTATAAACTCCTTCGACATTCCACTGTAGTATGTTGAGTGTCCTTGGTATTTGGTCAATAGCTCTTAACCTACTCCTCTGTGCCTTGACTCCACAGCACAGGGGAAGGTGACCACCAGTAGTCTTGGGTGGACCCCCTCGAGGCAGGGGGCCCGGCACTATCACCACCTGATGGGACTTCACGGGATTAGCACCATAACGATTAATTTTCATCTGTGGCATCATGAAATGATAAAGTTACGTTGCACTTCTTTGTCAAGCCTGTGGCTCAGTACATCCGATTTCGACAAGCATTTATTCGGGATGCTTTCCCTAGCCTTTGACTGTCCCCAGTCTACCTACAAGGCAGCAGGTTTTACGTTGCACTGCTTTGTCAAGCCTGTGGCTCAGTACATCCAATTTCGACAAGCATGTATTCGGGGTGTTTTCCCTAGCCTTTGACTGTCCCCAGTCTACCTACAAGGCAGCAGGTTTGTGTGTCTCTTTGTCTGGTCCCCCTCCCTTGACCTGTCCGACATGGGTGGCCCTACCAGTAGCTGTGCTACCGTCGGCATAGCTCTTGGAGTCATTGGGACGCACAAGCCCCTCTACCTCGTCACGGTGGACACACAGCAGAGGGGTGATTATGTTCAACGTACGTAATTACTCGCGGTGCGGCACTAACGGATTTCATATGAACGCCCCTTATACATTTTGATGTGCTCAGAATTGACAAATTGAATTTTTTTTTTTTTCATGAGGTAGGGGAGAAAGACTTTTGCTGTTATACAAGCCGGTGACAAGTAGATACTGTGACAAGTAGTTACGGTGACAAGTAGATACGGTGACAAGTAGTTACGGTGACAAGTAGACACGAGCAGTGATAAACAACTCGACGTCACTTTCATGTGCGCGGTGACAGCGCGCATTTGACTGGGCGGACATTACATCACAGCCTCACGGCTTCCCCAGAAACATGAACAAGTAAAATGTGTGAGCACAGCCTCGAGTTATGACTCATAATAATAACTGATGGACAGTTATAAGAAGAGAGTGTGTTCACTAATAACATACGTGGTTAGAAGATTAATTGAATATATAGGAGGGTGATGAGTAACTGCTGAACATGAATACTGTTATATTATTCAGAATATATATGTGATGGATGTCATTTAGATTTAGTTAGTTAGTTAGTCGCAGGTTCCAACTTCACAGCAACGGGTCGTCCCCATTATGCTCCCGTTCCTGTGCCAGTGAATATCACACAAAACGCTCCCCACTGCCCAATATGAAAAGTCGAAAAGACAGGAGTCTCGACAAACAACAGCCCGCACAAATACACTGTGCATAATGCCGCCACCAGAATGTCAACACACCAGTCCCCCACGAAACACCCAGTTCATCTCTGATGGAATCGGCTGTCATTTTCCTATCTGAATATTTCCTAGATGTTCACCCACACAGTCCACGAAAATACAGTTCATCGCTGATGGCAGTGGCAGTCAACCAGAAGCCCAGCAGCCACGCATTTCTGCATAAGGCAAAAACCGGTCAACTCTGGGACATAGCCACCTGCCATCACTCCGAACATGCAGTCACATTCCAAAATACCTCAGGCAGATTCAAAAGCATTTCACACGAAACTCACAGCTCACAGTGTCGCGCCACGCACTCACTCAGTAGCAGGGCGACGGAACCATCAAGCCTCCTTAGTCGCCTCTTACGACATGCGTGGTAGGCTACAGTGTTGCTATTCTTTGCTTCCCTTATGGGCCCCGGCATCACACGGGAGTGTCATTTGTATTTTTGGTTGCTTAACTGATTAAGTGCTATGGGATGACTGGTACCTTGTCGTCTTGACATACGATAGTTTGTAAAATGGAGTTATACTTTTCCATAATGCAAAGCCTGGGCTGCATTTACAGACCATTAGACCATGAGTTGCCCGTGCAGATGATCCCTCTCTCGACCGGTCTAGTTTACTCCAGAGGATAGGTAACACCAATATGTTACAAGAACAAGAACAGCTGCAGAAGCTGCCGGATCAGCAAAGCAATACTCTAACTGTCCGCCTGTTGGAGCTTCCATCCTACACCAATTGCCAACCTTGGCTTAGAGACTGGTTTTCCCTGCCATGACATTTAGTCTTTAAGTTGCATTTCCTCATACTAGGCTAAGGATTGTACCCTCCCAATTGCGCCTGAAGCCGTTGGCACAATGCTGAGTGTCGGGTTTCGTGTGCACCGCCAAAACATTTGGCGCTAACCGACAGCAGGTAGTACCGTCTACTGTCATACGGTAGCTCAGTCATATCTGAGTAAGACCTAACTTACATATCATAAATATCACATTTACACCAACCCTATGCTACCAATGTCAAACTTGGACATTATTCAGATCACACTTGCGAAAAATCAACACCTGTGAGATGAGACGAGTGAGGAGAGCTATCAACTTGACTATCCAAAACCGAATTAAAAATGATGTTATCAGACAGTCAGTGGGATCAACACCTTGTGCTACATATACTGAAAGGCAGAAGATTAAATGGTTCGGCCATTTCGTTAGAATGCAACACCATCAACTGCCAACACGTAAATAAAGATTGGTGGTGCCAAATGTGCACGTTGTGACATAATCGGTGTCTTCTGTTTGCTAATTGTTAACATTGGCGAATGCAGATTTTTCCTCAGAGTGGGTCGTAATTGAAGCATCATCTGCAAAAAGCAACTCTCTGTTCAGTACCCTTCTAATGTTGGTCTTGGCCTTCAATCTCTGAAGAGATTGCAGTGTCTAGTTGGTCGTGCGTCGAAGTATACTTGTTCCTGCAGCGAGGCGCCGTCGCCATTTGGAGGCGACAGGTTCGATCCCGGTCGGTAACTAGTACAGCTTTCAAAATTTATGTTGTCTAGTGCGTCTTAATCTCCATTTCCTTCTTCATCTTCTGTGAGCGCCAAATAATACTATGTGTGTCTATTTGTGTAATCTTCAATCTCTGAGCATTGCGGGATTCCGAGACCGGTTAAGACCAGGAATGAAGGTATACCTTTCCAAAGCACAAATTCTGAGCTGAAATATAGAGACCATGTGTTGCCCATACACCATGATCCCTCTCTCGACCTGCCTAGTTTCCTACAGAATTTTTGTTTCGTATCCCTTACGGGACGTTGCAGTCAACAGCAGCATTTTTCAGCTGCTGTTGATGTACTAGGCAAGTGTTGCGTTCAGTAGTTTGCCATTGCTTTCTGAACGACCGGCTCCCGTACCAGCACGTTATAACACAACGCGACACGGTCTGCTGCACAAATCGGTCGCAGCTGAGTTTCGTCCAGAGGAAGGGTGGTAATACACAATGTTGGGGTTGATTATGTCTATTACAGTAATACAGTTGTGTAGTCGTATAATAAATAGCACATAGGCGTTTTACCAACTGCATGAAATATTAGTTGTAAATATGTTAAGCTGCACGATATGGTGTCGTAATTGTCAACACGATGTGTGTTGTTATCATATATGACTAGTTACACACAGTTAACGTTTTCCTTTGACTGCAGTAATAGTAATAGTCTGTAATAGTCGCAATAAATGCTTCAGCTGTTTATAAATCATCAGACAGATTCCATTTCAGGAAAACAAAATCACTGTTGCTAATTAAAGCACATTTACAATTATATATGTACTATCGATTTGTGGGCAGGTCGCACCCTGGATGCTGGATGCAAACAGTGGTACCGGGCGGCGCCCTGACACGACCAGACTGTGACATGTAGACAATAGTACCGGGCGGCGCCCTGACACGATTACACTATTACATATAGACAATAGTAAGGCGGTTTAGACTCAAGTGTCACCGTCTAGGACTCAGGAATATCCGTATTCTATATTGGAACTGTGCCAGTGTAAAACAACGGGGCTCTATTTTAGAAACCCTAGTTTACAGGAACGACATTGTAGCACTCCAGGAGACGAGACTGGGCGATCAGCTACTCCAAATTGCCGGCTTCAAATGTTTCTACAACAGACGACATCTGGGAATGGCGATTCTCGTTCGCGACAGCATGGTGGCGTCAGAGCTAGACATGTCCAGTTGGGACAGTGACGATATACAAATACAGGCGTTGAGAGTTCATTCCAGTATACCATTCGTGTTGGTTAATGTTTATGCCCGCAATGCGAGTGTGGACGCCCAGAAGTGGCAGTGGTAAGTGGCATATTAGGCCACGAGAGAAATGTTCTTTTCTGTGGTGACTTCAACGCTAAAGGCAGATCATGGGGAAACACTTCCTCCAATACACAGGGGGAGGAGCTCGAGACTGCACTGGAAACCATCGACCTGGTTTGTATCAACAGTGGCTGTGTCACCAGGACAGCAAGCCGTCCGGGCGATGAGGACAGTGCTATTGATCTGGCGCTAGTTTCACCTTCACTCACTACAGTGTGTAGATGGGGTGTCCTAGGACACCATGGCAGCGACCACCACCCTTGCAGCATATTGGTGGAGAAAGGCAGAACCAGGCAGCACAAGCTAAAGGTAAAGACGTTCCAGTATGACAGTACAGGGCAAGATGTGGTGAGTAAAATAAGACGTGACAAGCGCAGAACGTTTCAGGGCAGGAAAAAAAGCTGGGAGCAGCCACCGTGGTGGAGTTTCGAGGTGGAGAATGCTTGGGTGGATAAGCGTAGTGCTGTAAGGAGATGGCAAAATGCCAAGAAGAACAGAGCTGATCATCCTAGTCCCTGCTTGCAATTAGAAAGAGAGATGCACACAAAAGTAAGCTATTTCAAAAAACTGGTCAAGGTGGTTAAAAGCGAAAAATGGGCAGAGGTGTGTCAAAGAGTAAGCACAGACAAGTCACTGAAATTGTTCTGGCGACTACATAAAAGCATGAGTGGTGTAGTCAAGAATAAGAGCATTTCTGACTTCCAAGGTGCTGACCTCATCTGGCAGAGGACTGACGAGGACAAGGGCAAAGCCCTCTTTGAACGCTAACTTGAGCAGAGCAACCAGACAGACATGGGAGGCCGAAATCTGGCCAAGGAGGTCACCTCAGGCAGATGCAAGGCCCAGAACACTTCGGATGAAGACACAGTGACAGTGAAAGAAATCAAGGCTGTGCTTCGACGATCAAAAAACAGTGCTCCAGGTACTGATGGCATAAGATACGACGACATAAATAGGTGTATCGACAATGAGCTAGAGAAACTATAAGACATGTACAACAACAGTATAGGGAGTGCTAGCATCAAGGAGGAATAGTTACACAGCTATCTGATTCCCTTGCCGAAGCCTGACAAAGACCACACAAAAATGCAGGGATATCGAATTATAACCATGCAGAATACAATAGGCAAGCTGCTGGAGAAGGTAATTGCCAGGAAAATATCAAGCCAACTAGAGAGGCAAGGTGTTTTCCCACCTACCCTGGGTGGGTACCGTCCAAAAAGAGAAACCTGGACCAATGCAGCAGTCTTTGCCCAGGATGTCTATGAAGGTTTCCACTCAGGCACTGAAACCGCTGCTGCAGCGATTGATCTTGAGGACGCATACAACAGAGTATCACTGGATTTTTTAATGTTTCAGCTTCTTGAACTAAACGTAAGTCCATTCCTCCTTAGTTGGATCGCTGCAGCCCTCTTCCAACGGAAAGTAGTTTTTAGATGTGGCAGTTGGACTTCGGAACCAACAACAATATATCCTGGCCTACCACAGGGATCACCATTATCTCCGGTACTGTTCAACGCCTACACAGTGAGAATCACCAGTGAGCAGATCACGGGACCTGGCAGGACATTGTCATATGCCGATGATGTTTTAGTGTATCGTCAGGGTAAGGATAGAGAGGAGGTTGCTGTGGAACTACAAACCGAACTCAATCGCATAAGTACTTGGTGTAATGAAGCTGGGGCAATGGTCAACCCAACAAAGGCAACAGTGACTTGGTTCTCGTTGAATAATCATATTGTCAACACTCCAACACCAATTGTAATGCTGTGTTCAGAGACGGTGGAAAGAAAGCAGGCAATGAATTACCTGGGGATACGGTTTGATCGAAGCCTTGCTTATAATGTGCACATAGACCAGGTGATAACAAAGGCCAAGCGGGGTTTCGCAGCGATGCGGGTGATGGCGGCAGCAAACTGTGAGCAGCGCCATCTATGTCTTCTGTACGAGGGGCTGGTCATGTCTGTTTTGGAGTATGCAATGGCAATCCTGACTCTCAGCCATAAGCAGATAGAAAGGATGGAAAGGATACAGAATGAAGCTATGCGCATTATTCTTGGATGTACAAGAGATACAGCATGCAGGGCGGTGCGCTACCTTCTTGATTTTCCAACCATTGAAGAGAGAATACAAGGTTGCAGGGCACGCGCCTACCTCAGAATTAACGCAAACACACAACATCCACTGCATAGTGAAATTAGGAAGGTGAAGGGCAGCAGGTTAAAAAGAGGACGGTCGTGGATGGGTCAAGCCGAAGCCATTCTTCAACAGGTGTGTTCACTTGAGGACTTAGAACCTGGCGAGGAGTGGGTGCAAGTGCCAACGGACTTCTGCACATCCTTTTCAGTTTGCATCCAACTAGATAGAAAATGCAGACAAGAAAATCCGGCTGCTGTTGAGGCTGAAGTACAAGCGTTGATTTTCGAGAATTCGCTAGACGGTGACGCGGTCATCTACACAGATGGGTCGGTCGTCCGACATGTGAGAAGCTCATGGGCCTTTACAGCTCGGGCCGGAGGGAGAATTGTGAAGGAGGACTCTGGTGCTTTCACTGAAACCACAAGTAGCCTGACCATGGAAGTCATGGCAGTAAGTAAAGCAATAACATGGCTCGAGACACAGACATTCACTAGGGCTTGTTTCCTTAGCGACTCAATGAACATGATCAAGAGGATAGAGGAGGGGTCGATCCGAAGAGAATGGTTGCTGCCTCTGAAGCGGTCTCGGCTGGCAAAGATTAGTTTCATCTTCGTGCCAGGGCATGCGGGAGTACAAGGAAATGAGCGGGCTGACAAGCTCGCAGGTGAGGCTACTGTGGAGGGCGGACGCGCCATGGACCAGGCTGACATTCTGAATGCTCTACGAGAAGTAAGACTTTTGCGAGAACCAAGTGATGACTGTGAATCTACAACAATGGCCAGACTGCGAGAGCAGCAAATTAAAAGAGGGGTGGCCAAACAAGAACACTACGCAGGAAGCCAAAGAAGATTGATAAACCAACACAGAACTGGCGTCGTTAGCCGCTACACGCTGCGGGATTTGCCGAGGAGGGGATCCGAGCACTTATGGACTGAATGGTTCGATGTGCAATGAGGATGATCTGTCGACTAACTAACTAACTAACTAATAGTACCAGGCGGCCGCCTGACACGACCACACTATTCCATATAGACAATATTACCGGGCGGCGCCCTATCACGACTACACTATTAAATATAGACAATAGTATCGGGCGGCGCCCTGACACGACCACACTATTCCATATAGACAATAGTACCGGGCGGCGCGCTGACACGACCACACTATTAAATATAGACAATAGTATCGGGCGGCGCCCTGACACGATCACACTATTCCATATAGACAATAGTACCGGGCGGCGCCCTGACACGACCACACTATTCCATATAGACAATAGTACCGGGCGGCGCCCTGACACGACCACACTATTCCATGTAGACAATAGTATCGGGCGGCGCCCTGACACGACCACACTATTCCATATAGACAATAGTACCGGGCGGCGCCCTGACACGACCACACTATTCCATGTAGACAGAACAAGAGAAAGATAATTTATCAACCAACGTAGCTGCTCACCGCCACGGGGCTCACAAATCGCCCAACGTTATGGTCTCCCTAAACTGCTCAAGCCTGACTTACCACTTACACCTATTTTATCGATAGTCAACTCTGCTCAACACAGGATGGTAAAATGGCTTGCCGAAATTCTTAAATCAGTGCGACAATCATTACACCCCTTCATACTAAAAGATTCATTTGATTGATTGATTGATTGATTGATTGATTGATTGATTGATTGATTTAGGAACCGACATCACAGCATTCGGGGCATTCCCATAAGTGATCCGTCCCCATCCTCAGCAGCCAGCGAAAAGTTCCAACACCATTAGTACCAGTACCATTCTGATTATATGTCCGTCTCGCCTTTCCTCTAAGCTTCGAGCGTCGTCCAGATCCCCTCGTCACTCCTCGCTGTCTCATTCTTGCCAGAGCATGGTGATCCATTTGCTCCTCTGAGGTGTATACGTGCTCCCACAAGGCCGCAACCACGTCTGCCTTGTCATGCATCATATACTCCACCAAGTTTTGCAGAGCCAGCCAATCTGTCCGCCTGTTCATTCCCCAGCACACCGGCATGCCAAGGAAAAAAGATCCAGGCGATGCTTCCCACCTCCGTGACCTCCGAAGCGAAGCAAGCCACTCTGCCCGAAGCTTGCCTGTCCTCACCTTCCTCAGCATGCTTTCTGAGTCAGTTACAATCACGATGTATGTGTGTGTGTGTGTGTGTGTGTGTGTGTGTGTGTGTGTGTGGTATTCTCCATCCAGCGGAAAGCTGCACTGACCGCCTCCACCTCCATTCTTAAGCAAGATGTTGTGGTATCATATACCAGGCTCTCCTGCACCAAACGTCGACCATTAGCTATTGCTAAGAACCCCCAGGCACTTCTCCTACCTCTCAACACCAACCCATCTGTGTAGATAATCACATCACACGAGCGAGCATTATCCTGAATTAGTTGCTGGATTTCCACTTCCGTGGCCCCTGCTGGCCACTCCCTGCACTCCGGCTCAATGTGATTATAATTCTGCACAAGTCTGACTGCTCCGCTGGCACTCTGACCCACTCCTCTCCTCGCCTAATGTTCTCCAAGATGCACACATGTCTGATTATATCCTCCGCCTGAGCTATCCATGATTTCCCTCTTATCAGTCGCTGACCCTTAACTGCGTCCAGCGCCCCAATGCAACGGTTGATCTGTGTCTGCAGCTACTCTGAGGTATGTCTTCGCCTGCATCACCCTGAGCCTACCAGCAATAATCGACAGATCAAGAATATAACGCATACACACTACTGGGGTGTCTCTAATGCATCCCAGAATGACCCGCATAGTATGCGCTCTAATTTCACCAGCTGACTCTTTGAGACAGTGAGCAGTACTAGTTCATAATCAATCACTGAGAGGATCAAGTGCTGGTATAGTGTGAAAAGCATTATCTGCTCTGTGTCCATTGCAGCCATAGTTTTAAGTGCATTGAGTCCCTTTTGAGATCTTGTCACAACCGTCTCCACATGGCCCTTGAAGGACAGGCTCCTGTCAAATGTGATTACCAGATACTTCAGTTTGTTCTCTCTGTTGATACTTCTACCATCTGTCGCGAGGCTTGGGACTTCAGCTCTCACAATCCTGTTGTCCAGAGAGCACCACAAAACAGCCGCCTTTTCCCGGTGGATGACAGCACTCATTTCAGTGCACCAGCCTGTATCTCCTGGGCTGTTTGCTCCCTATCTCTCCCCTGCCTATATGCAGATGAATATCATCTGCAAATGTTAGTATCCTTCCAACCCCTGGTGCTTCTAGGTATGCAATCTTGCTCGTATACACGTTAAAGAGCACCGGTGAGAATGCAGATCCTTGTGGCAGTCCCGGGGTTAAAATATGTAGCTCTGAGGTTCATGCTCCCAAACGGAGAACAACCCGACGAGAATGCAGGACGGCTGCTATCCAGTTCATCAACCAGGGAGTGAACCCTTTCTCCATCAGTGCAGTCATCAAAATATCATATCGAACTCTATTGTACGCATCCTCGAGATCAAGCGCTGCCGCCATCGTTTCCTGTCTACTCTGGAACCCCTCATACACGTCAAAGGCAAAAGTGGCTGCATTTGACCAGGTATCTTTTCCTGGCCTGTAGCTCCCCAGACCTCTTGGAAGAAGCTTCCCCCTTTCCAAAAACTCTTGCAGCTTGACAGCGACTATCTTCTCTAGAACCTTCCCAAATGTATTTTGAAGGGTGATGATCCTAAAGCCGCTAAGCTTTGAATGATCCTTGAATGGTTTTGGGAGAGGGATGAGATAGCTGTGCACCCAATCCTGCGGTACTGATGCTGTCCTAATGCTCTGGTTAAAGCAGTCGATCATATCCTTCAGGTCTGCATCGCTCAAAGCCTTCATGTGGCCATACCTAACCCTATCGGGCCTTGGTACCGTGTCTTTAGCTTTTTTCAAAATATGTTTAACATCTTCAACCCCTATGATGTCTTCATAATGCATATTCTTCATGGTGCTAGATAATTCCTCTCTAACTGCATCCCTGGTGTCCACATCATTATGATTGGTCTGCTCAAAAAATCTCTGGAGAAACGCCTCCCCTTTCTTTTTGTCTGTTGTCACGCGCACACCATCATCTCTATAAATTGATCCCACTGTCATAGGATGATCTTTTCTTTGCATTTGTCTGTGCAGTTTCCAGAATTTTCGCAGTGTTTTATCACCTCCAATCTCCTCCGTGAAGCATTCCCATTTTGCGCTTTTGGCCTCTGCAGCACAGCGCTTGGAAACCTCCACCTTGTCTTTCTTGACATTTTCCGCTGTGTCCACTTCCTCTCGTGAGCTTCGGGGTGTCTGTCGTACTTGCCTTAGCTGCTTCACTGCAGCTCTCTTTGCTTTCCAAGCATGGTCTACTTCTGGGGTCCACCATGGGGGTTGCAAAAACGGAGTTTTAACAGTCCTGTTGCAAGCCCCCTGTCTGAGGCGTCCAAGAAAAATATCGGTCCACTCATACCGGAAGGTCTTACGCGCTCTCCCAACCTTAACTTCCCTGGATTTAGAGATCAGGACTGAGCATGGCATGTGATCACTCCCATGGTCATTCAAAACAGTCCACTTTACATCAAGGACTGATGACTGGGAGACAAGTGCCAAGTCAATAGCTGTGTCTGCATGCCAGGCCTCATTGCCATTCTAGTCGGCCTACCATCATTTATGCAGACCACATCGGAGTCCACCATGACATCCGCAAGGGCTATTCCCTGTCGGTTTTCTCCACTACTGTCCCAATCTCTGTTCCTCGCATTGTTCACACATGTGACACCTAACACTAACAACGGCAACGCTCTGTAATATACACAAACAAAAGAAACACACATTACACCTTGTAAATATACATTGATTTGTATGAAATAAACGTTAAAAAAAAAAATGAGTAGCCTATCACCTCGTAATTCCTCCAGTTCCTTAAGCCAGTCCCAGTGTTCCTTTCTGACAAAACAGTCCACTGTAGCATATACATTTATGATGTTCCAACTTAAGCCACCATCTCCATTTGTATACCCTGGACCTCTCTTGCACTGTGATTCCACTGGCTCAAGTCAAGTACCACATGCCTCACTCCTTCCTTCACCAGCAGACCTTGCCTATGTCTCTTCTGCCCAGTAGGGTTTATATAACTGGCGTACCCAGGGCGATGCCGGCTTCCTGGCCTAGAGGTTAGCGACTTTTCTCCGTAATCTCGTATACTCTCGTAGGTAACGTGACGACGGTGAGAATCAACAGTGGTTCGAATCGCGTCGGTAACTTACGGGGTATGTGAGCCTGGCCGCTCAGAAAGCAATGGCAAACTACTTAGCGTAATCTTGCCAAGAAA
>JACEFZ010026679.1:245000-247500 GCA_014155875.1 Cepaea nemoralis
CTCTACTATCACCAGTCTATCCCACATTAATTATACCTAAATATAATCTATGGAGTACCTTATGTATCACTGCTTTGCTCCTGAATCACATCTACAATTTGCCATGACAGGCACGTGCAAATTAAATTTAATTAATCCCGCACACGGGAGATGTTTTTCAAATTCCAACAGAACTAGCGAAAACACAGTCCGTCTTAGGCAAACTCTCTTGTTTGCAATCCCTGTAACAAGCTAGGTTTTTTAAACAGACTTGGATTGTTCTAGTGACTTCCTTTGATGTCAACACAGGTGTCCTCAAGGGCAACTAACTCTTTCGGAATTATTCTCTCCCCCTTGTTCAACCAATGCAAAAGTTGTCTCCCTTGTTTCGACAACCAAAACAAACCAGCGTGTTTCCCGCATTCTCCCGATCGGGCCACAACAACATGCCTACAATTTTCTGTCTTGTGGGGAACTCTCAAAGACGGCTGTACCGTTTGACCGCCTCCAGAAATAAACAACTTGTAGCTGCGAATCAGACTGTCTTTCTTATCTGTATCATCTGATTGTTAATTTACAGTGATTTCGCGACACTACTACTACTACTACTACTACTACTACTACTACTACTACTACTACTACTACTACTACTACTACTACTACTACTACTACTACTACTACTACTACTACTACTACTACTACTACTACTACTACTACTACTACATTGGCACCTTTCCGTCTTGACAGACGATAGTTTGGTACATTGTGCTTCAAAAAGGCTTAATAACTACGACCCAAGGCGGTGGCGAGTGTGGCTGGTAAGGCCAATTCTTGCTGCAAATGTTTGCCGACAGTAGATGCATAGGAAAACATGGTCATTTCCACCATTTTGCACCATCTTACGTCTCACACGCTCTGTGTGTGCTTTATCTGCAATCATTTTCTCCTTTGTCTTTATTCCATTTCTGATAGTTGCCCTCCATGCAACACGTTCAGCGCCGATTTGCTCCCAATGTGCATTATCAATGCCTGTATCAATCATGTCCCGCTTACACACATCTTTTTATCGTAGTAGAGGCCGACCCTGAGATCTCCTATCCGTCTTAGTTAGTTAGTTAGTCTTTCCTCTTGAGCCTAAGGCGGCGCATAGGGCAGAAGTCATGTCTCTCCATGCTTGGCGGTTCGCTGCTACCCGTTGTAGATCCTGGATATCTACTTGGCCGTTGAATGAGCCTTCTCTAATGATGGTTCTACGTAGGGTCTCTCTTGGTCTTCCCCGTTTTCTTTTCCCTACTGGTGACCATATGAGGGCTTGGTAGGGGAGTCTTGACTTGTCCATTCTGAGTACATGGCCGATGTAGTTCCAACGGCGTCTTCTTATGAAATTGGATACTGTATCTTGCTTAGTCTCTTGTCTTATTTGCGAATTGGTTCTGAAGTCTGTCCAGTGGATGTTTAGAAGTCTTCTAAGACATTTGTTCTCAAAATTGTCTAATTTTTTATCTAAAGCTACTGTTGATTTCCAACTTTCACATCCATACGTTAACACTGGAATCACACAAGAGTTGAAGATTTTAAGTTTTGTGTGTTTGCTGAGTGTCTTTGACTTCCAGATGTTTGAGAGTTTATTGAAGGCACTAGATGCCAGTGCGATTCTAGATGATATTTCTGGTGTTGAGTCCCCTGTAGATGTCATTTTGCTTCCTAGGTATGTGAAGCTGTTGACTTTTTCAAGAACGTAGCTGTTAAATTTGGTGTCATCTGAACTGTTGGTAAGATCAATAGTCTTTGTTTTTGTGGTGTTAATTTGGAGACCAATTTGCCCTGAAACATTTTGGAGATGGTTTATTTTCGCTTGGGCATCCGGGTGTGTTGAACTCAAAAGCACTATGTCGTCGGCAAAGTCCAGGTCTTCTAGAATTTTGTCAACCCAATGGATACCCATATTTGTGTTGCTTGTGCATTTGCGCATGACCCAATCGATAGCTATTCCAAAAAGCATCGGTGATAAGACACAACCCTGTTTCACTCCTGTTTCGACTGAGAACCAGTCAGAGTTGCCTGTTTCTGTTCTTACGCAGCAACGTGTTTCTTTGTAGAAAGATTTTATGACGTTGGTATATTTGGTAGGAAAACCATAGATGTTGAGTAGATTCCAAAGTGAAGGACGGTGATTAATTTCGACTGGAATTCTACGGAGTCTTCAATGATTATTCTGAGGGTGAAAATGTGGTCTATGCATGACCGTTTTGGTCTGAAGCCTGCTTGTTCTTCTCTGAGCCTTTCATCTATCGCCTTTTTCAATCTCTCAAGTAACATGCTACAAAAGAGTTTTCCTGGTACTGACAATAGAGTGATACCACGCCAATTATTGCAATCAGACATATCGCCCTTTTGAGGAAGTTTGAAAATGACACCATCTTTCCACTGTTGTGGTGAGGATTCGCTTTGCCAGATTTCATTGATCAGCTGTAACAAACGTTGTAAGGTGTTCTCATCTGCTGCTTTGAGCATTTCTCCT
>JACEFZ010026679.1:255000-280000 GCA_014155875.1 Cepaea nemoralis
ACAACCAAAGAATGATCCGTATCACAATCAGCACTGTGGTAACTTCGAGTCAATGATATATGGTTCAGATGTTGTCTCCGTGTGATGATGAAGTCCAGCTGGTGCCAATGGCCGGATCTTGGATGTTTCCATGTGACCTTATGCAGCTCTTTTGTTTTAAAAAAGGAGTTTGTAATACATAGGTCATTTCTGGTGCAATGCTCGCAGCCTTGCCCATTTTCATTCATGCGACCGATGTTGTATTTTCCAAGGCACACTGGCCATGAACTCGAGTCCTTGTCCACACGAACATTGAAATCACCTAGCATATAAATGTAGTCAGATTTTGGAATTGCCTTGATCACGGAGTCTAACTCCTCATAGAACGAATCCTTCACATCATCAGAGGAATCGAGTGTCGGTGCATATGCAGTAATAATGGTGGCAAAACCACAAACGCAGGGATAATAGTCTTTCATTTCCTCCTGCTGGAATTTCAATCATTCCCAGTAGCGAATTCTTCACTGCAAAGCCCACACCGTGTTGCCTTTTTTTCTGCCTGCCCTCTACCCTTCCAAAAAAAGATGTAATTGTTTTCCCTGAGTAACCCTTCCTCCGTGAGGCGAGTCTCCTACAGGCCAGCAATATCAATGTTAAGACGATTGAGTTCGGCATCAATCACAGCCGTTTTTCACACATCGTCAATATTGGTCAAGTCAGTGGAAAATCCTGGACACATGATTCTCACGTTCCAGGTTGCAAGCCGTAGCTTGAGGTTTCTATTTTTATTTATATTTGAACCTGGTACATTGGTTTTACAGCCTGCGATCCAGATTTTGTCCTAGCCCCAAGCACCCATTGAAGCAGGCAGGCGTGGCAGATCAGCACCCAATTGGCCGGGGGCTGCCCAGCTTGAGGCGGGCGGTAGCTGATCAGTGACACCTGTAAGTGTTTCCCACCGTCAGAGGCAACGTGTGGCGCCCCATGTCTACGCCAATTTACAGGTACTTAAAACCCGTAACAGTTGCCTCTCGCTTTGATTCCGAGACCGGTTAAGACCAGGGATGGAGTTATTGCCTCTCCATAGCACAAAGCCTGGGCTTAAATATAGAGATCATGTGTTGCCCATGCAGCATGATCCCTCTCTCGGCCTGCCTAGTTTACTCCAGAGGAAAGGTAACACCTCTACATCTGGAACAAGACAAGCTGCAGAAGCTGCCGGATCAGCAAAACAATGCTCTAATTGTCCGCCTGTCGGAACTTCGATCCTAGACCAGCCGCCAACCAAGGCTTAGGGCCTGATCTGCCCTGCCATGACACTTTTTCTTTAGGTTGCATTTCCTCGAACCAGGGTAAGGCTTGTACCCTCCCAATTGCGCTCTTCCGCTTGAAGCCGTTGGCACAATGTGGGGTGTCGGCTTTGGTAAGCCCCGCCCAACGTTCGGCGCTAACAGAAAGCAGGTAGTACTATCTACTGTTATACGGTAGCTCAGTCATATCTGACTAAGACCTGACAACAAATGTCTAGTGAAGCTGTCTAGTGAAGCTGTTAACCTGTTTTCTTCATATGTACCATCCCGTCCGCCCTTTTTCCCATCTATTGATTCACTGCAGTTTGTTGGTTCCTCTCCATGACCTCTACTTTGGTATCATGTTGATATTTTTATTCAACTCACTTATAAATCACTGAATATTTGCGATTTATTAATGAAGGTGTCTGTTTCATCTTAATAATTCATGTCTTTATTTGTCATAAGTTATGGAGACGTGTGTAAACATTTATAACCCAGGACCGTGTCCAGGCGACTACAAACCGGGTGACGCCTGGTTTCTTGACCAATGCAGGGAAGCAACATGTCAAGAAAACTTCTACGAAATCGCGAGGTAATTATTTTGATGTCGAATTTTACTCCGTCCGTGTATAATGATGGCCGATAAGGGAAGCAAATAATAGTACCACTGTAAACCACCACGCATGGCGTAACAGGCGATTACGGACGGTTATAGAGATACTGACTTCTCCGTCATGTTGAAAACTGTATCTGTAACAACCAACCAACCCAGACCAATCACTATGAAAGGAGTTCTCCGGCATGAGAATGGAGGCGGATGCAGTAACAGCGGCATTCCGTTGGTTAGAGGAGACCACTGCAAAACATATTGTATTCATTACAGACTCAAGAAGTATGCTTAGTAATGTGGAGAAAAGAATGTTTCGTGTGGAATGGCTCACCTCGCTTCAGAGGTGAAGAGAAGGTAGGGAAAGGTAGGGAAAAAGATTGAGAACACGTATGTGGAAAGAAAGAGATTGCGTGGGATCGGCAGAGGTTCTTGAAGAATCTCAAAACTGAGAGGAAGATCAGAAGAACTTACAATCAGTTAGCGGCGGGAACAATTAGCAATGTGACTCTTCGCTGACTATTGAACGAGGAGATGGGGCGCGTATAGGAATGTCCTAGGTGCAGTAATGTCGGTTTATAGCCCAACTTAACTATAAAAGGTGGATTTTCTTCTAGAAGTATGGTATGCCACAAAGCGGTGAAAGCTGTAACGAGTCTGATTGGCTGATTTTCCCTCCTTCACCTAGGAAAAAGAGGCCATTATGGTCGAATGGTAAGCGCGCTCGCTTAAACTTTCCGAGTGCACATGGCGATGTAACTAATGTAGCCCCTAAACCGGTCAGTTTGACTCAGATGTTGACTTCACGTCCTTGACATGGGGACGTATATTACAAGTACCTCAGAAGTCGGAGGGGGTTCGCCTGATGGCGAATGATACTGGTAATTGAGAAACCTATCCCTCATGCAAAAAACTGGTCACTACACTCGAATTCAAAGCTAGGGAATTAGAACAAAAATTGGGAAATCTCCAGAAATGACATCTAGAATGTGACAAGTATGTATGCGTGGGGAAAACAGGACAATTGATAGGGGAAATTTTAGCATTTTGAGGTTATCTAAAATGAGATGGAAGAGAGCTGACATAAAGCTTCTAAACGCATGTGAAACGATGCTGGCCACGTCAAGGAATATGCCCCTTGTAGAGAAAGCCTGGCCCAAAATCTTTAAAACAACAACGAAAGCACTAATAGAGTGGAAAACAGGGAATTCTAAAATAATGACAGCAACATTTAGAACCATTTAAAACAAAGAAATTAAACATGAATATAATTCACTTTTGTGTACCAAGAAATTATAGAGATCAATCAGCAGAGAGCTAATTATATATAAAATTTCAATGTACTATAGGTAATTAAAGAAATGGCAATATGAAAATATTAATAGGTGGTTTGAATGCAAAGATAGCATCGGACAGCACTTGTTACGAAGTGATCATCCGGATGAATGGACTTGCTTCATTTCGCGGAAATTATTCACCAATTTTTGCTTAGTAAATCAAAATGCATCAAGAGGAAGTACGCATATTTCCACATAAATGTATACGTAAAGTAATGTAGGCATCAACAGCACAATAGAGAAAACCAAATTTACCATATCTGTACTAGCAATAAATGTAGACCAACTCTTCGTGACCAAAAAGGTTCTGGAGATGAACATATAGATTCTGATCACCGTCCTTTGATTAACAAAATGAAGTTGAAATTCGGGAGATAGCTAACATCTTGCAACCAGGGAAATCAAGACAATGTAATATATCTCAGAAAGCAAGGTACTAAGGAACAAATTATGGTCACAGACTGTAATAAGTACCAAGTCTTGCAATAGTAGATGCTAAGGAACAATTTATGGTCACAGACTGTAATAATTACCAAGTCTTGCAATAGTAGACGCTAAGGAACAATTTATGATCACAGACTGTAATAAGTACCAAGTCTTGCAATAATAGACGCTATGGAACAATTTATGGTCACAGACTGTAATAATTACCGAGTCTTGCAATAATAGACGCTAAGGAACAATTTATGGTCACAGACTGCAATAAGTACCAAGTCTTGCAATAATAGACGCTAAGGAACAATTTATGGTCACAGACTGTAATAATTACCAAGTCTTGCAATAATAGACGCTAAGGAACAATTTATGGTCACAGACTGTAATAAGTACCAAGTCTTGCAATAGTAGACGCTAAGGAACAATTTATGGTCACAGACTGTAATAAGTACCAAGTCTTGCAATAATAGACGCTATGGAACAATTTATGGTCACAGACTGTAATAATTACCGAGTCTTGCAATAGTAGATGCTAAGGAACAATTTATGGTCACAGACTGTAATAAGTACCAAGTCTTGCAATAATAGACGCTATGGAACAATTTATGGTCACAGACTGTAATAATTACCAAGTCTTGCAATAGTAGATGCTAAGGAACAATTTATGGTCACAGACTGTAATAATTACCAAGTCTTGCAATAGTAGACGCTAAGGAACAATTTATGGTCACAGACTGTAATAAGTACCAAGTCTTGCAATAATAGACGCTAAGGAACAATTTATGGTCACAGACTGTAATAATTACCAACTTGCAATAATAGACGCTAAGGAACAATTTATGGTCACAGACTGCAATAAGTACCAAGTCTTGCAATAGTAGACGCTAAGGAACAATTTATGGTCACAGACTGCAATAAATACCAAGTCTTGCAATAATAGACGCTAAGGAACAATTTATGGTCACAGACTGTAATAATTACCAAGTCTTGCAATAATAGACGCTAAGGAACAATGTATGGTCACAGACTGCAATAAGTACCAAGTCTTGCAATTATAGACGATAAGGAACAATTTATGGTCTCAGACTGCAATAAGTACCAAGTCTTGCAATAATAGACGCTAAGGAACAATTTATGGTCACAGACTGTAATAATTACCAAGTCTTGCAATAGTAGACGAGGTGAATACAGTAAATGACTGTCAGCAAGTTAAAAGCATTTGATGCGAATCATGCACATACGCCTTCGAGAAAAGAGAGAAAAAAAATAACATACAACGTGGATAACTACCAAACCACTTTACAAATAGAAGAACATTTAAATTAGAAAGCAGATTTTAGTTACTGCACAAGAACAATTACTAATGTTAAAGTTCATAAAAATTACACAAAAGGTAATTAACTCTCTGTCTCCCTCTTCGTCTGTTTCGCCCTGCCTATCTATTCCTATCCCTTTCTCTGTTGTTCTCTATCTATCTCCCTTTGCCTATATCTCTGTTTCTGTCTTTTCTCTCTCTCTCTCTCTCTCTCTCTCTCTCTCTCTCTCTCTCTCTCTCTCTCTCTCTCTCTCTCTCTCTCTTTCTCTCTCTCTCTCTCTCCTATCTTCCTTTCTCCACCTCTTTCTGTCCCCCTCTCTCTCCTCGTACTCTCCCTCTCTCCATCAATCCCTCCGCCTTCCTCTATCTCTGTTCTCTTTTATTTACCTGTTGTACCAATATGTTCACATTTACTTCTTCTCTCAAACTGACCAAAGACTTACGCCTGTTTCTTGTTCCTGTGTGTAAGAAGTGTCCTTTCTGTATTAACTGAGCGAAACAGCTGGACGATCGCCTGCAGGCGATAGACCCAGCCTAAAACAGGTACCAGAAAATGTCTAGGAAGTAAAGGAGGCCTGTATTATACTGACCACATCAGAACGAGAGGTAGTCGGCTCAACCATACACGGGAAGGGCTAACACTTCCACACCTCTGTCAAAAGCTGTCATTTTCTTCTAATATAGTACCTTCCGCTGTATGGCAGGAGGGTCTTGAGCTTGAGGAATTATCAGACACATAGTTACACACACTGTCACACACACTGTCACACATACTGTCACACATACTGTCACACATACTGTCACACATACGGTCACACACACTGTCACACATACTGTCACACATACTGCTACACACACTGTCACACACACTATCACACATACTGTCAAACATACTGTCACACACACTGTCACACATACTGTCACATATACTGTCACTCATACTGTCACGCACACTGTCACACATACTGTCGCACACACTGTCACACATACTGTCACACACACTGTCACACATACTGTCACACACACTGTCACACATACTGTCACACATACTGTCACACATACTGTCACGCATACTGTCACACACACTGTCACACATAATGTCACACATACTGTCACACATACTGTCACACACACTGTCACACACACTGTCACACATACTGTCACACATACTGTCACACATACTGTCACACACACTGTCACACATACTGTCACACATACTGTCACACACACAGTCACACACACAGTCACACACACAGTCACATACAGTCACACAAACACTGTCACACACACACACACACACACATAGTCACACACATTTACACACAATAACACACACTGTCACACAAACACTGTCACACATACTGTCACACACACAGTCACACACACACACTGTCACACACAGTCACACACACTGTCACACATACTGTCACACACACACAGTCACACACTGTCACACATACTGTCACACATACTGTCACACACACACACTGTCACACATACTGTCACACACACAGTCACACACACACTGTCACACATACTGTCACACACACACAGTCACACACACAGTCACACACACACACTGTCACACATACTGTCACACACAGTCACACATACTGTCACACACACACGCAGTCACACACACACACACTGTCACACATACTGTCACACACACAGTCACACACAAACTGTCACACATACTGTCACACACACAGTCACATACACACAGTCACAAACACACTGTCACACACACACACACACTGTCACACACACACTGTCACACACACACTGTCACACACACACTGTCACACACACAGTCACACACACAGTCACACACACAGTCACACACACACACACTGTCACACACACAGTCACACACACACTGTCACACACACACTGTCACACACACAGTCACACACACACAGTCACACACACACAGTCACACACACAGTCACACACACACAGTCACACACACAGTCACACACACAGTCACACACACACACAGTCACACACACACAGTCACACATACAGTCACACACACAGTCACACACACACACACAGTTACACACACAGTCACACACACACAGTCACACACACAGTCACACACACACAGTGACACACAGTCACACACACACAGTTACACACACAGTCACACACACACACAGTCACACACACAGTCACATACACACACAGTCACATACACAGTCACACACACACTGTCACACACACAGTCACACACACAGTCACACACACACACAGTTACACACACAGAGTCACACACACACACAGTCACACACACAGTCACACACACAGAGTCACACACACACAGTCACACACACAGTCACACACACACAGTCACACACACACACACAGTCACACACGAACACAGTCACACACGCACACAGTCACACACACACAGTCACACACACACACAGTCACACACACAGTCACACACACACAGTCACACACACAGCCACACACACAGTCACACACACAGTCACACACACACAGTCACACACACACAGTCACAGACACAGTCACACACACAGTCACACACACACACACAGTCACACACACAGTCACACACACAGTCACACACACACAGTCACACACACAGTCACACACACAGTCACACACACACAGTCACACACACAGTCACACACACAGTCACACACACACAGTCACACACACACAGTCACACACACACAGTCACACACACACAGTCACACACACAGTCACACACACACAGTCACACACACAGTCACACACACAGTCACACACACAGTCACACACGCACACAGTCACACACGCACACAGTCACACACACACAGTCACACACACACAGTCACACACACACACACAGTCACACACATACACACAGTCACACACACAGTCACACACACACACAGTCACACACACACAGTCACACACACACACAGTCACACACACAGTCACACACACAGTCACACACACAGTCACACACACACAGTCACACACACACACACAGTCACACACACAGTCACACACACACACACAGTCACACACACAGTCACACACACACAGTCACACACACACAGTCACACACACACAGTCACACACACACACACACTGTCACGCTCAGTCACACACACAAACACACACACATTGTCACACACAGTTACACACACTGTCACACATAGTCACTCACAGACACTATCATACACACAGTGACATACACACTGTCTCACACACACATACTGTCACACACACATACTGTCACACACACACTCTCACACACAGTTACACACACTGTCACACACACACACACACGCGCACATTAATCATACATTCGTTGTGTCCACAGTTGCGCGATAGTCCACATTGCCCATGACCCTACGACCTGCTATCTTCAGTACAACAAGACTGAGGTTTACCCAGAATGCTGCTTCCCTGACGTCGTGTGTGCTGGAGACAAAGGATTCGATGAAATAAATCTAGTTGGCTGAGTGACATGTCTCCTTATTTGAACTTGATGTGTGAATATGTTGTGTGAACAATCTACTGCAGTGACAAGTGTTTAAATGGTTCAGGGTCAAACAAAAAAAGTATGTTTGGACCAAACATGGCCCACCTTCAAGTGCCCAAGTAGTATAATGTAAATTTCCGTTCGCTGAGCATTGAAGTTTCGGAAGATACTACTAAACAAAACAAATAGCACGATGACCTTAGTATGGCGATATATAGTCCTTCTGTCCTAATGCGAGGTCATATTTGTCAAAATATTATCCTTCGGTATTGAATCAATTGCTTGCTTGCTTGTGTTCGTTGGCTTGAGCTCCAACGCGAAGTCCTGTATGTCGGATGAAGGCATCCTGTTGTCCAACATCAGTGTGATGTCATACAGGACCTCAGGTTTGGGTGAGTATCCGTTGTCCAATGTCTGGCTTATTGGTGGGCAGACTGGTGGCTCCTCGCCGTACAGGCAGACACTCTCCGATTTCGGAGGAATCGTCAATCCTACTGACTTTAGCCAAGACCACGAAGGGACCTGTTGCCCATGACGCTCGACGAGGACGCGTCAATAGGTCTTGGCCAGTATAGAACCCGGCCCTGGTGCCTTGGAAACACCTCAGAGTCCCATTGAATCAATTAATACTTTCCTTGTTGAGCAAGCGAGAGTTGTTAAAACGGTTTCAAATGCGCTCAAGTCAATAAACGTAAAGTAAAAGACTCCTTTACATACCATGTAGAGTTGTGGGTATGCGGTGCAAGTCCCATTATTTTAGACTAAGATCGGCACTTGTTGAGTGATGCGGGGCATAATGTTGCTTTTGCTTCCCATAAACTTTTCTGGTATCAGTTTTTTAGCTGTGTCAACCAGAGAGCAAAGATCCATTACAACAAACAATAAACCGTTTACTTTCAAATCGCCTGCGTGAACTACTGCTACGTCACCTCAGAGATTCTCGCAGTCAGGTGACCATATATGACAATGATCATATTGCTCTTGGTGGTAGATTACCTATGGGCAAGGGAGAGGTGGTCGCTTGCCTGTAGGACCAGGTGGAGAAGGCGGAGGAACAGACTGAGAACCCGTATGTGGAAATAGTGGTTAAAACTGAGAGGGGAGACAAAGGGAACTATCAATCAGATAACGGTGGGAACGATTAGTAGCATGACTCCTCGCTGGCTGTTCAACGAGGGGACATAGTGCTTATGGGAATGTCATGAGTGCAGTGATGTCGGTTCTTAGCTCAACTCAACTCAATTATAATAACATTAGAAATGTCAGAGGGAAGCGCACGACCATTTACACTAGCTATGACTTTCATAGTTTCTGCTTTGTCAATGACAATAGCAGCAGAGAGATGTAGGATAATAACACACAAGCACACACATAACACACACGCACACATACACATATATGAAGGCGGTGTGGGGTGGGAGGCGATGATGTGAGGTAGAGAGAACAACGTTTGCGCAGTACTTTCGACTGCAGCAAGGTATCAACCATGTCGCTCTTTCGACCCACTTCATCTATTAACTCCTCAACCACCAACGTATCACTGTACTGCACAACTACGTTAGCAACACTTCTGTCCCGAGGCCACATCCCTGAACTCACATCAACTGGTTGTTTTGCATATTTTCTTGCATGGACTGCAACCAATTCTGACGCCATCACCAATCCAGCCCATCTTATAGCTAAGTCTTTACCGCTGAGAAAAGTTGCTGAAGGATCTTGCGATACCCTCTCCTCTGCCATCCTCCTGCTAAAATACTCGTAGCTGTGCAACAAACCAGTTTCTATGGGTCACTGGATCCAAAGGAACCACGCCACCACAAACTGATAGGCTCCGCAGACACAGTGGAAGAAATCCCTTACGGCTGGCTCCCCAGTATTCTGTCTGACATCAATGAAAGCTGCAATTAGCTCCACCATGCTGCGCTGCTCCCTTGAGTCTAGACTTAACGTATGGTCTGTAGCATCTCTTCGCCGTCACAAGTTGACTGAAGCTTTAGTTCCCTTCTAACGCTGGTATCAATGCTCTCTCGGGGGGGGGGGGGGGGGGGCTTCAAATGAAAACATTAAAAGTGTGATGACTGACTGGCACCTTGCCGTCTTGACAGACGATAGTTTGTAAAATGGAGTTATACCTCTCCATAACACAAAACCTGGGCTGAATTTATAGACCGTGTGTTGCCCACGCAGCATGATCCCTCTCTCGGCTTGCCTAGTGAACTCCAGAGGAAAGGTAACACCAATACGTCTGGAACAAGACAAGCTGTAGAAGCTGCCGGAACAGTAAAGCAATGCTCTAACTGTCCGCCTGTCGGAGACCAACTGCCATCCAAGGCTTAGGGCCTGGTCTGCCCTGCCAGGACATTTAGTCTTTAGGTTGCATTTCCTCGCACTAGGATAAGGCTTTTACCCTCCCAGTTACGCTCCATCGCCCGAAGCCGTTGGCGCAGTGTGGGGTGTCGGGTTTGGTAAGCGTCACCCAACATTCGGCGCTAACAGAAGCAGGTAGTACCGTCTACTGTCATACGGTAGCTCAGTCATATCTGACTAAGACCTGACACATAAAAAAGTAAAAAAAGTGAAACAGTAAAGATATTATATCATCGCATACAGTGAAGAAACTAAAGTTAAGCCTCCCTACATCTAAACTCGAGAAACAGCTATATTATGGATGAATGATGTTTGTGCCAAAGAAAGTTATCATCAAAAGGTCACAAATTTGGCACGCAAACCCGTCTTACATTTGACCCTTCCAACCACTCATCTTTCTCACATCACTTTTGTGCGAATAAATATAAGATAAATAAATGCACAGCATTAATTTAGTTCAAAACAATGACAAAGTACACAGATCACATAGTTAGTTGTACCAGACAGCTTTTCATATGCCATTATCTTCGTGTGTTCTCCCCCACGCCTTTCCTTGTTGCCTTCCCTGACCAAACAAAAAACAAAGACTGTTGCTATATGAAAATCCAGTTAATGTGAAAAACGTTTTACCGCGCCCGTACAATAGTAATGTCAAAGCGAACTAGTCACAGCTGCTGGCTGCAGATTTTGTCCTACGATGATAAGTAAATCCATTTTTGTATTCCTGACATTATGATAAATTCAGAATCCAGCGCTCATTCCCTCACGGCCTGTCTATAGAAGATTAAGATGTGCCCAGCTCTAGTTCTTACCCTACTGGGTGTGCTCTTTGTAGTATGTCCCGACCAGACTAATGGCGCTCTTTCCATACACCCAGGTGAGTCAAGTACACTTCTGTATATAATGAGTCACATCACGAAGATTTTGCTACGAATTATCATACACAGAGTGAGGACGAAAATGCAACCTGAAATAGGGGAAGAACAATGTGGGTTTGTAGAAGGAAAGGGTACAATAAATGCCGTGTATATGCTATTGAACGTTCTATAGAAGTAAACAGAAATATACATCTTTGCTTTATTGACTACACAATGGCTTTGGATAGAGTAAGACGTGTCAACATGGTAGATATGCTTGCAGATCTATAAATGGATGGAAAGACATTAGACTTATTAAATACATATATTGGAAACAACAAGCTGCCATAAGGATTGATAATGAAGTGGGACAATATCAGCCTATTAAGAGAGGTGTTAGGCAGGGATGTGTAATGTCTCCAGATCTTTTTTCCCTATGCAGTGAAAATATTTTCAGAAATGTATAAGATATAAATGGAATCAGCATTGAAGGACGAAACATCAATAACATTAGATATGCAGATGATACAGTATTGATTGCAGACAATGAGCAGGATCTGCAACAATTAGTAGATGCGGTTGTTGCACACAGTGAACAACTGGGGTTAGAATTAAATTGTAAAAAGACACAGATTATGGTCGTCACTAGGAAGAACGAAATACCACAAAGTAATATACAAGTAAATGGGAATATTCTTCAACAAGTGAATCGGTACAATTATCTCGGAACAGTCATAACATCTGATGGGAGATGCCTTGAAGAGATTAGAACAAGAATTGCCATGGCGAAAGTAGCCTTTAGGAAGATGAAAACCATACTGACCAATAAAAAGATGTCAATTGAAACGAGAAAAAGAGTGTTGAGGTGCTACATAGAGCCTGTTCTTTTGTATGGATGTGAAACTTGGACAATGAGTAGTCAAGCTGAAAAACATCTGATGGCTGCAGAAATGTGGTTTCTGAGGAAAATGCAAAGGGTACCATGGACAGACAGAAAAACCAATGCCCAAGTACTACAAGAGACAAATGAAAGTCGTAAACTTATTTGAGAAATTAGACGTAGACAGTCAAAATTTTTTGGACATTTTATGAGAAGAAATGTATTGGGGAACTTAGTGACAACTGGCAAGATCAAAAGGAACAGACCAAGAGGAAGACCGAGAGGAAAATACCTGGATAGCTTGGCTACATGGCATAGACGAGAAAGGAACACTGAGCTGATCCACGACTCTGGTGATCGAGTGAAATGGCGAGTCATAACCGCCCACGCTTACCGGCATGGCACATGATTGATTGGTGATCTCCTGTGTTCGGGTACAGTGCGTGTCAGTGCGTATCAATTGCCCCACAGTGCAACCGTTTCTGTGTGAGTGTGTGTGTGTGTGTGTGTGTGTGTGTGTGTGTGTGTGTGTGTGTGTGATGAGTTTTCTGGAACTGGCAACAGCTGTCTGTCCACGACAAGCAGAGTAGCGTTGCTTTTCTGCAGCATCATAGCATCTGACATTCAGCTGGACGCTGTTCTCATAATCGTGTCATGGTGCTATCGCTGACTGAGCGTCAGGACAGATGGAGATGCCGACATTCACCATGTCGGCAAGGACATACCCACCGGTGCACATACTCAATGCATCGAGCGCATGTGGAGAACGGCCAAGGAGAGAAACAAGAGGCAGAATGGAGCACACAGGCATCTACTAGAGTCCTACATGTGCGAATTCATGTGGCGCGTCGACGGACTAAATGCGCTGGTCTCGATGTGTTCAATACTATTCTTGCTGACATTGTTCGATTCTGGCCACCGCAAGAATAGCGCACGGCATAGAACATTGCACACCGATAAAATTGCGCACCGAGCTACGACGCAACACAGGAAACCACTGGATGTGACGTCATACCCTGGGATTCCGTTTGTTTGGGGTGAATTAAGGCAAAAGTACCCAAGGCGCAATGCCAAATTAAAAGGAAATCATGTAGGAGATTTCGCTAAAACATCAAAACAAATATGTTTTTTGTACAGCAACAGAATTATATATATATATATATATATATATATATATATATATATATATATATATATATATATATATATATATATATATATATATATATATATATACACACACACACACACACACACACACACAGACCTACAATGCCTTAGAGAAGTCCTGATCGTTTCGGGTCCACATTGATTGACGGACGTCAGTCGCGGCGATTGGGCAATCTTGAGCATAGCCTACGATGGGTGACGTTGTAATATTCTGTTATGATAATTTGGCTGTGTGTTCAACGTGTGCCGCGTGGTTACACACCCGCTTCACACGCCAGTGATCCGGGGCTTGTTTCCGAATCAGTTCAGGGATATGCACTACTGACGAGCTCAAACGAGGGCGAAACTCGAGTATAGTGCTTCCATATTGACGTGGATAAGCCTTTGGTTCATACCAGAATACGATCACTTATAAATCACTGAATATTTGCATTTTATTAATGAATGTTTTTGTTTCATCTTAATAATTCATGTTGTTATTTGATATAAGTTATGGAGGCCTGTGTAAACATTGACATATTTGAACATAAATAACACAGGACCGTGTCCAGGCGACTACAAACAGGGTGACGTCTGGCTTCTTGACCAATGCAGGTCAGCAACGTGTCGAGAAGACAGCTACGTCATCGCTAGGTAATTATTCTCATCTCATCTCATCATGTTCTTCTTGTACCTTGCGGTGTCGAGGTGAAGTATAAAGAGGTGAAGTCGAGGTAGGTAATTATTTTGATGTCGAATTTTACTCCGTCCGTGTATAATGATGGCCGATAAGGGAAGCAAAGAATAGTACCACTGTAAACCACCACGCATGGCGTAACAGGCGATTACGAAAGATGATAGAGGTACTGACTTCTCCGTCATGTTGAAAAATGTATCTGTAACAACCAACCAACCAAGAACAATCACTATGAAAGGAGTTCTCCGGCATGAGAATGGAGGCGGATGCAGTAACAGCGGCATTCCGTTGGTTAGAGGAGACCACTGCAAAACATATTGTATTCATTACAGACTCAAGAAGTATGCTTCGTAAGGTGGAGAAAGGAATGTTTCGTGCGGAATGGCTCACCTCGCTTCAGAGGTCACAGATTGTGAGAATTGTATGGATATCTTTTTGCCCCGCCATGCGGGAGGGCGGGGGGAATGAACAGGCTGATAGACTGGCAGGAATGCATCTCTTGGTGGTATCTTGCCTATGGACAAGGTGGTCGTGCGCAGGGGTCCAGGTGGAGAAGATGGGAAAACAGACTGAGAACCCGTTTGTGGAAAGAACGAGATTGCGGGAGATCGGCAGAGGTTCTGGAAGAATCTCAAAACTGAGAGGGAAGACCAGGAGAACTTTCAATCAGTTAGCGGCGAGAAAAATTAGCAATGTGACTCTTCGCTGACTGTTGAACTAGGGGGCGGGGCGCGTATAGGAATATCCTGAGTGCAGTGATGTCGTTTCATAGCCCAACTGAACTATGAAAGGAGGATTTTCTTCAAGAAGTATAGTATGACACAAAGCGGTGAAAGCTGTAACGTGTCTGATTGGCTGATTTTCCCGCCATCACCTAGGAAAAAGAGGTCAGCATGGCCGAATGGAAAGAACGCTCGCTTAAATTTTCGGAGTGCGATGGCAAGGTAACTGATTTAGCCTCTAAACCGGTCAGTTGGACTCAGATGTTGACTTCGTGTATTTTGACATAAGCACGTAAATTACAAGTATCTCAGAAGTCGGATTGGTTTCGCCTCATGGCGAGGGACACTGGTAATGTGGAAAGTTAGTTGACATGCAAAAAACTGTCCACTACGCTCGAGTTCAAACCTAGATAATAATAAACAAAAACTCCAGCTGTGGCATCTAGAATGTGACGAGTATGTATGAGTTGTGGAAAACAGGACAATAGATAGGGGAAGGATTAGCATTTAGGGGTTATCTGAAAGAAGATGGAAGAAAGCTGACATAAAGCTTCTAAACACATGTGAAACGGTGCTGTCTCTGGCGACATCAAAGAATATGCCTTGTAGTGAAAGCCTGGCCCCAACGCTTGCAAAAAACACACAAAAAAGCACCATTAAAATGGAAACCGGGGAGTTCTTGAATACGAGGGTAGATCAGAAATTCATGCACCACAATTATTATCTCTTCAACCGTTAATAACATACAAATGAAATTTAGTCACAATATTCGTGTTCAATTTCATGTGTGGCAAACATTTCTACTTCTCAACATAATATCCATCAACTTTAACGGCTTTACGCCATCTTGAGACAAGAGCATGTATCCCAGATCTTCACCACATTTTGTTCTGTTCTCGTGGCCATTTCTTCACTGCATTAATCACTCCCTCGTTGTCTTCAAACTTTGTCCCAAGGATAGAATTCTTAAGGGGGCCGAAAAGATTGAAATCAGATTGCGCCAAGTCTTGGCTATAAGGTGGATCCTCTGCTTGTAATGTGCGTCATTACTATCTGCCATTTCAGCGATTTTGGGTCGTGGCCAGAATTTGTTTACATAAGTGCAATTTGGTATACGCCTTTAAGAGATGATAAACTTGAATTCGTGCAAATGTAATGCTTTTATCTTTATTATTAGCTGAGATAATAATTGTGGTGCATAACTTTGTGACCTACCCTAGTAATAACATTTAGAACTATTTAAAACAAAGAAATTACACATGAATGTAATCCAGTGTTGTGCACCACGGAAATTATAGAGATGAAAAAGCAGAGTGCGAATTGTATATGAGTGGTGAGTGGCACCTTGTAGTTTTGACAGACCAAAATATGTGAGTTGGAATGTGGCCAATATTCCATCACAATGCCTGGGCAGAGCTTCAGAGAAACATGTGGTGCCCAAACGACATGTTCCCTCTCTCGGCCTAATCTTGTGTTTTCCAGAGGAATGGGTAACCAATACGTCTGGCACAAGGTAGGCTGCAGACGCTGGCGGCACAGCGTCAAACCTCCGAGACCTCGCCACCACGAGCAGGTGGCGAGTGATGGCCAGACCCTGGAACCCAAGGGACCCGGCATAGAGGCGTTCAGCCAAGTCCCACAGGTGAGGGTCTCGTACGCGCCTGGACCATAAGAACGCACACAACTGTCAATCACAAGTGTCCGGACCTGTGTAAAGCATGCACTATCGTCAGACTCTCCACCTGACCTTAGCGGACCCCGCGACCAGCGGGAATAGGCCCGCCAGAGATACCACAGGAGATATTGCTCGTCTGTTGTGAGTAAATCTCCCATCCTTCCACTGTGCTGATCTCGCGACCGGCGAGAATAGGCCCGCCGGAGATATTGCTCGTCTGCTGCGAACAAATCGCTACCGATGGACTGAATAAGTAAAGAAACGATAAAAAGTAGTGGTATTTCAATTGCGCTTGCGCTCCCACCTATGCTACACCCTTCATGTGTCTTCACAAAGTCGGACTAGAGTCAAGCTCAACAGGGTCTTCTTTCCCCGCTGTGGTAGAATTGTATATGAAACTTCAAGTTATTATAGGTAATCAAAGAAATGGCAAAATGAAACTTTTAATAGGTGGCTTAAATGCCAAAATAGGATCGGATAACATGATGTTGCGAAGTGATCATTGGGATGTACGGACTTGCTGCATTGCGAGGAAATAGAAAATTATTCACCAATTTTTGCTAAGTGAATCAATACGCCACATGAGGAAGTATGTTTCAACATAAATGTATACGTAAAGCAATGTAGACATCAACAGCAAAATAGAGAGAACCAAATTCACCATATCTGTACTTGCAAGAAATGTAGACGAACTCTACATGACCAAAAAGGTTTTAGAGACGAAGATGTAGATTGAGATCATCGTTCTCTGATTAACAAAATGAAGTTGAAACGTAGGAGATAGCTAACATCTTACAACCAAGGAAATCAAGTCAGTGTAATATATGGCAGAAAGCAATGAGCAAGGAACAATTTATGGTCACAGACTGCAATAATTACCAAGTCTTGCAATAGTAGACGAAGTGAATACGGTAAATGGTTGTCAGCAGGTTAACTGCATTTGGAACGAATCATGCACATACGCCCTCGAGAACAGAGAAAGAAAACATACAACTTGGATAACTACCAAAACACTATAAAAATTGAAGAAAATTTTAATTAGAAAGGAGATTTAAGTAAATGCAAAACCACAATTACTAATGTTAAAGTTCCTGAAAAATACATAAAAGCTAAATCTCTGCCTCTTAGTCTCTCTCGCTCTCACTCACTATCCCTATCCCTCTCGCTTTTCCTCTCTATCTCCCTTTGTTTATTTCTCTATCTCTCTATTCTCTCGCTTCCTTTCTTCCCCTCTTTCTATCCCACCCTCTCTCTCCTCCTACTCTCTCTCTCTCTCTCTCCTCTCTCTCTCTCTCTCTCTCTCTCTCTCTCTCTCTCTCTCTCTCTCTCTCTCTCTCTCTCTCTCTCTTTTCCACCTTCCCTCCGCCTTCCCCTTTCTCTATTCTCTTTTATTTACCTGTTGGAACAATATGTTCATGTTTACGTTTTCCCACGAATTGACCAACGACTTATGCCTGTTTCCTGTTGGTGTGTGTAAGAATTGTCCTTTCTGTATTAACTGAGCGAAACAGCTGAATGATCGCCTGCAGGCGGTAGACCCAGCCTAAAACAGGTACCAGAAAATGGCTAGAAAGTAAAGGAGGCCTGTATTATATTGACCACATCAGAACGAGAGACAGGCAGATTAACCACTTCTCCACGGACACTCGAACCCTTGGAATATACGAAGGGCTATCACGTCCGCACCTCCACGGTAGCAAATGTTATGTGGTTTCTCTTGGTCAAGGAGCAGGTTCTTTTCAGAGAGTCTCCCCCATCACGGAGCGCGGAAACACCTCTGGATCTCTGATCAGTTCTCCCGCCGCATGCACCCTCATGTCCAAGGTGTCTGCAATGCCCTGTGTATGTCTTCGTTCGGGTTCACCGCTGACACGTCTCCCAGTAACCAAGTTGTCCATCGGCGGTTCTCTCCAAGCCTCTGTGACTTTTAATATGTCCAGGGTATTATAGTTTCTGAGAAAACATTCTATTTATGAGCCAGCTAATCGATGTTCAGATCTTGTAGAATTGAAATTGCTTCTGTTGTTGTTGTTGTTGTTGTTGTTGTTGTTGTTTGCCCATCAAGAATGAAGATGACCATTCATTTCATCCAGTGGGGTTGAAAGTATGGAGCCGTGGGTTCTAAGATGGCGGATAAGACCTATTTTGGCTCGAAATGTTCTTTGACAATGTGGGCAAAGAATGCTTGACGTTTCTGGAGGAGGATTTCCTGCAGTGGTTTTTCTGTCCTGCCTTTTCTTCACAGCTCTTGCAGTCCTGGTTGCCTCACATATGACTGCACTCTTGCGTAATGATGCACGCCACGAATTTCGGTCTCTGGCTGCAGCCTCCCAGGTGTCATGATGAATTCCAAAAGCATTGAGTGAGATTTTCAGGGTGTCTTTAAAGCGTTTCCTCTGGCCACCTTGGGAGCGTTTACCACAACGAAATTCGCTGTAAAAAATTCTTTTAGGGAGCCTGTGGTCTGGCATGCGAGTCAAGTGACCAGCCCAGCGAATCTGATTCTTCATCAGTAGGGTGTGGATACTGGGCATGGACGCTCTTTCTAGGACTTCAGTGTCTGGGATCTTGTCTTGCCATTTAATCTTCAGTAGCTTCCTTAGGCAGACTGTGTGGAAGTGGTTTCATTTCCTAGCGTGTCGCTGATAAACAGTCCAGGTTATGTTTGTGTTCGCTGCCTTTGAACTCAAGCGTAGTCCATACACTTGTTAATACTTCTAGTACACTGGGCTGATATTTGCTTGTGGGTGAGCTTTCTCTGTTATCAGTGTCCGTCGCCATTAGGCGAACCCATTCCGACTTCTGAGGTGCTTGTAATTTACGTCCCCAAGTCAAGAACGATAAGTCGACATTTTAGTCCAACTGGCCAGTGTAGGGCTTGAACCTGCTATTTCGGTATCAGCACACCGGATGTTTAAGAACGTAGACGGTCAAAATGTGTTGGGCATGTCACAAGAAGAAATAAACTAGAGAACTTGGTCTCACCTTGCAAGATTGAGAGGGAAAGTACACGGGGAAGATAAAGAAGTAAATATCTGAATGGCACGGACGCTTGGCAAGTTCGAGACAAGAACACAGAGCTGATCCTTGACTCTGGTGATCGTGTGAGATGGCGAAACATTAACGCCCACGCTTGTCGGCATGGCACATGATGATCTCTGGTATGGAAATTAGTTATATGTCTCTCTCTCTCTCTCTCTCTCTCTCTCTCTATATATATATATATATATATATATAGTATATATATATATATATATATATATATATATATTATATATATATATATATATATATATATATATATATACCCCTCTATCTATCTCTCTCTCTCTCTCTCTCTCCTCTCTCTCTCTCTCTCTCTCTCTCTCTCTCTCTCTCTCTCTGTGACACACATTTCTTCTTCTTTCGTTCGCTTAAAATATGTTTATATCTGCAATGTGGTCTCTTGTATGAATGTCACTGTCACACAAACTGTCACACACACACACTGCCACAGACACATTCACACACACTATCACACACAGTTAAACACACTGTCACACACACACACTGTCACACACACACACTGTCACACACACACACACACCCTCTCACACATTCACGCACACACATCAATCTCACACACACACACAGTCACACACTATCGCACACATTGTCACACACACACTGTCACAGACACACACACTGTCACACACACACTGTCACACACACACTGTCACACACACACTGTCACACACACACACACTGTCACACACACACACTGTCACACACACACTGTCACACACACACACACACTGTCAGACACACACTGTCACACACACACTGTCACAGACACACACACTGTCACACACACTGTCACACATACTGTCATACACACACTGTCAAAGACACACACACTGTCACACACACACACTGTCACACACACTGTCACAGACACACTGTCACACACACACACTGTCACACACACACTGTCACACACACACTGTCACAGACACACACACTGTCACACACACTGTCACACACACACTGTCACACACACTGTCACACACACTGTCACACACACACACTGTCACACACACACTGTCACACACACACTGTCACACACACTGTCAAAGACACACTGTCACACACACACTGTCACACACACTGTCACAGACACACATACACTGTCACATACACACTGTCACACACACACTGTCACACACACACACACACTGTCAGACACACACTGTCACACACACACACTGTCACAGACACACACACTGTCACACACTGTCACACATACTGTCATACACACACTGTCAAAGACACACACACTGTCACACACACACACTGTCACACACACTGTCACAGACACACTGTCACACACACACACTGTCACACACACACTGTCACACACACACTGTCACAGACACACACACTGTCACACACACACTGTCACACACACACTGTCACACACACTGTCACACACACTGTCACACACACACACACTGTCACACACACACTGTCACACACACACTGTCACACACACTGTCAAGACACACTGTCACACACACACTGTCACACACACTGTCACAGACACACATACACTGTCACATACACACTGTCACACACACACTGTCACACACACAGTCACACACACACTGTCACACACACACTGTCACACACACACTGTCACACACACACTGTCACACACACTGTCACACACACACTGTCACACACACACTGTCACACACACACTGTCACACACACACTGTCACAGACACACACACTGTCACACACACTGTCACACACACACACTGTCACACACACATTGTCACAGACACACACACTGTCACACACACACTGTCACACACACACTGTCACACACACACACACTGTCACACACACACTGTCACACACACACTTCACACACACTGTCACAGACACACACACTGTCACACACACACTGTCACACACACGGTCACAGACACACTGTCACACACACTGTCACACACACTGTCACAGACACACACACTGTCACACTTACTGTCACAGACACACACACTGTCACACACACACCGTCACACACACACTGTCACAGACACACTGTCACACACACACTGTCACACACACACTGTCACACACACACACTGTCACACACACACACTGTCACACAAACACTGTCACATACGCACACTGCCATACACACTGTCTCACACACACAAACACACACACACACACATCAGTCATACTCTCATTGTGTCCACAGTTGCGGGGTAGTCTTCATTGCCCATGACCCTACGACCTGCTATCTTCAGTACAACACGACTCTGGTTTACCCAGCATGCTGCATGCCGGCTCTCGTTTGTGCTGGCGACAAAGGATTCAATGAAATAAATCTCGTTGGCTGAGTGACCCGTCTCCTTGTTTGAACACGATGTGTGAACTTGATGTTTGAACTTGATGTGTGAACAATCGAGTGCAGTGATACGTGTTTAACTGATTCAGGGCCAAACAAACAAGTAGGTTTGGACCAACCATGACAAACCATCAAGTGCACAAAAGTACAATGTAAATTTCCGCTCTCAGAGCATTGAAATTTCGGAAGATACTACGAAACAAAACAAATAGCAGGATGACCCTAGTATGACGATATATAGTCCTTCTGTCCAAATGCGAGGTCATATTTGGGCAATATATTATCCTTCGGCATTTAATCAGTTAATACTTTCCTTGTTGAGCAAACTAGAGTTGTTAAAACGATTTAAAATGCGTTCAAGTCAGTAAACATAAAGTAAAGGACTCCTTTACATATCATGTAGAGTTGTGGGTATGTGGTGCAAGTCCCATTATTTTATACCAAGATCAGCACTTGTTGAGTGATGCGGGGCATAATGTTGCTTTTACTTCTTAGAAGATTTTCTGATATCCGTTTTGTTAGTTGTGTCAACCAGAGAGCAAAGATCCTTTAAAACAATCAATAAGCCGTTTACTATCAAATCGCCTGCAGCTGACTTCGAACCGAGTGTGTCGGGATTGCAAATCTGCTTGAGCAACTGCTGGGTCACAGGCAGAGATACACACAGTCAGGTGACTATATTTAACATTGATAATAATGCTCTTGGTGGTAGATTACCTATGGACAAGGGAGAGGTGGTCGCGCACCTTTAGGACCAGGTGCAGAAGTGCGGAGAAACAGCTTGAGAATCCATATGTGGAAAGAATGATATTGTGGGGATCGGCAGGAGTTAAAACTGAGAGGGAAGACAAGGAGAAATGTCAATCAGATAGCGGTGGGAACGATTAGTCTGACTCCTTGCTGGCTGTTGAACGAGGGGATGGAGCGTATGTGGGAATCTTCTGAGTGCAGTGATGTCAGTTCTTAGCTAAATGATAATAACAATAGAAATGACAGAGGGAAGCGCACAACCATTTACACTAGATATGTCGTTCATCGTATCTGCTTTGTCAATGATAGTAGCAGTTGATAGATTTAGGATAGTAACACAAACACGCACATAACACACACGCACAGATACACATATATGTATAGGGGAGGGGGTCGCGATGATGTGAACTAGAGAGCGTAACGCTTGCTCATTACCTTCGATTGCAGTAAGGCATCAGCCATGTCATTCTTTCGACCCACTTCATCTCTTAACTCCTCAACCACCAACATATCACTGTGCTGCACGACCACGTTATCAACATATCTGCCCCAAGGCTACCTCCCTGAATTCACATCAACTGGTTGTTTCGCATATTTTCTTGCATGGACTACACCCATTTCTGGCGCCATCACCAATCTAGCCCATCTTGTGGCTAAGTCTCTTACGCTGAGAAAAGTTGCTGAAAGATCTTGCAATATCCTCTCATTTGCCATCCTCCTGCTACAAATCTGCTGAAGGATCTTGCAATATCATCTTCACTGCCATCCTCCTGCTAAAAAATCTGCTGACGGATCTTGCAATTTCCTCTCCTCTGCCATCCTCCTGCTAAAAATCTGGTAGCTGTGCAGTAAACCAGTCTCTTGGGATCATTGGATACCAAGGAAGGAACCACGTCACCACCATCTGATACGCTCCGCAGACACAGTAGAAGAAATTCCTTATGGCTGGCCCCCCTGTGTTCTGACATCACAGAAAGCAGCAGTTAGCTCCACCATGATGCGCTACTCCCTCCAGACTTACCGTGTGGTCTGTAGCATCTCTTAGTGGTCACTACAAGTTGACTGAAGCTTTAGTCCCATTTGAACGCTGGTATCAATGAACTCCCACATTACGAGGGGACTTCAAATGAAAACATTACAAGTGTGATAGAAATTTAAAAAAACCACGCCATAGTCCTGTGACCTTTCAATATTGTTGTTAAGAATGTCAAGAGTTTTAAGCCCGTGACATCACGGTACAAACAAATACGGTGACGTCATAAGGACAGTTTAATGATTCCCTCACAAGTTTTGACATGCACCAAATTAAAATTCATCGGCGAATGAAGGTCCAGTATGGTGATGCATGCCTGTCAGTCCAGCACGTGTATGAGTGGAGTAGGAAGTATCAAAATGGCGTGACTTCTGTGACAGACTGTTCACTACCGGGTCAGGCATACCGAGTAGTGACCAAGAGAATTTTTTTCTACAGGAATGCAAGCATTTTATTGGCGCTGGAGGACTTGCATTGAACGCTGTGGTGACAACATAAAAAAATGATACATTTGTTCTGTACTTTTTCAGTATATTTATACCCAAAACATAGAAACCATTTAAGGTTTCCATTTGAAGCTCACTCGTATACATATATGACTTTCAACGTGAAAAACAAAACCTCAGAAATAATATTCAAAGATTAATGTTGCAGATACCTGTATTAGAGCATCAAATTTGCTAGTGTCACCTGACATAGTCATCTACACCGATGGGTTAGTGGTGAGAAACAGACGTAGTGGTTGGGGCTTTATTGCAAAGGCTAATGGTCGAGTCTTGAAAAAGGAGAGCCTGGCATATGAGACTACGACATCCAGCATGAGAATGGAGGTGGACAATACAGCGGCATTCCGGTGGCTAGAGGAGACTACTGCAGCACACGTTGTATTCATTACGGATTCAAAGAGTATGCTTAGCAAGGTGGAGAAAGGAATGTTTCGTGTGGAATGGCTCTCGTCGCTTCAGAGGTCACAGATCGTGAGAACTGTATGGATATTTTGCC